>LUCM01001616.1:98657-137436 GCA_008360955.1 Fasciolopsis buskii
GCGAAACCGGTCGTGTGCTCCCGGGCAAATTTTGTTTACGCATCCAGATACTACTTCCTGCTTCTATATATATATATATATATATATATATATATATATATGGTACACCTCCTTGAAAACAAACAGTGCCAATGGAACAATTTGTAAATGGAACTTCTTGAAAGGAGAACAAACAAGATGGAACAATAACAAACCATATAAAACCAACCGATTTTTTAGTATTTTCGCCGTAAACGTTTGGTAATGTTTTGTTGCTTTCCGATCATTTCTAAGCGGATTGCGTTCTATAGACAGGTTGCAAAGCATTTGCGCTACTAATTTCGGTTCTGAGCCGTATCCCTCAGCGTCTCTAAATAAAAAGAATACTCATCTCTTGAGACCCAACCGAGACCGAAGCCGAAGCTAACTTCCTCAAACCTGTACGTTACTTCATAGCCCTATCGCCGCATCGCCTCTTTCAGCCTTGCCCACCATGTACAAATAGAATGTACGCAATACGTATCCAAGCCACGGAGGGTGACGAAGAGTGATCTTCTCAGTCAGATGACGACTGGCTGCAGCCAACACACTACGACGCACATCTTGATTAATCACGCGATGTTCCTTGCAGACATGAACCGTGCTTCGGAGACATCGGTGGTCGAACGTTGAAAGTCATCGGACCTCCTCAACGCTGATAAGCCTGGTCTCGCAACCATAAAGTAGAACACTACGAACTGTGGCATTGCACACCCTCCCCTTATGGTTAGTCCCGATACCATGGCGGTGCTAGAAGTTTCGCAGTTACACGAAAGCTGCTCTGGCTTTCGCAGTTCTTGATACGACCTCCTCCTCAACACTTACTCAGCTGCGATCAGGCTCTCGAGGTAATTGAAGCTGTTGACTACCTCTAGCCGATCTCCATAAAGGGCGAGTGCAGGTACAGGTTGCCTTTAGTCTTGAAGGAGTACCTTGCATTTTGAAGGTGCAAAGCACATACCGCACCTAGATACCTCAGTTGTCAAGCAGTCAAACGCACGTTGATTTGACTGTGCATCGTTCAGCAAGGTGATATCCCCGGCATATTGCAAGTCAAAAAACTCTGTTCCCCGAACGGAGTTCATTTCCATTGTTTGAAAGACTGGAGAAAGTTTTGTAAATCACCCTCTACGACAAAGTTGAATAAGAATGGGAATGCAGGGCATCCCTGCTGTACTTCATTTCCCTGTCGAAGGATGCCGAAAGCTGTCCATAAACCCTAACCCGACCTGATGTATGACGGTACAACTCTTTGAGGGGTTACACGTACTTCTTAGGTATTGCATTTCTCAATGAACAGTGCCATAGTGCAGACCTATCAACAGAACCAAAGGCTGCGCGAGTATCCAAAAGCACGATGACCTTTGGCTTTTGGAACGTAAAGCGATGCTGTAAAAGCCTCGAAGAGTGAAGGTTTGATCAATCTGTCTACGATCAATACGAAACCCAGTCTATTCCTGGCAAGTTTGTTGTTCACGCATTTCGTACAGCCTGCGAAGAATGACGGACAAAAGCAGCTTCGATATTATTCAGATTAAGCTAATGTCTCTATGGTTAGTGCAGTCACTGCGCATGCCCTTTTTGAAGATGGGGACAACGATCGACTTTCTTGCAACTGCTTCTGTTGTTTCAGGCAACCTGGACGCTTGCCCAAATGGCTGCGCTAATGCCGAGGGCCAGCTAACTTGTGCCTGAAATTGCTCCACCCAACGTGCACGACGGTGCCGCAGGTTGTGGATAGACGAACCATCGGCTTCACAGATCGTTTTGCGCACACCCAGTGCTCTCCTACCGGTAGCTCATATGAGATGGAACAGCTTGCAGCACCTTCTATCTCCAATGCTGTTTGAGACCACCAGATCTCGCGATCTCTAAGCAAGCTTGCGCTCAGCTCACAACTTATGAGCCACGCTTCATCATACTCACTACCATCCTGATGGACTGCCGTGCATGAAGGTTCAATGACTCAGCAGAAATCTAAGGTGTCACAACGCGACGGTCCAGACCACAGATAGCTAAGCCAGCAGAATGCAAGGTATTCTTGACAGGCTACCAGTGCTCATTGCTGCTTTGAGGTGAGGGCAGTTCTAGTTGTTCAACCAGCGCGCTTTAAAAGATTGGTAGCCGAATTGGATCAGATAGCTTGTCGCAATCTAACCGACGCCCCAGTATACGTTTTGAGCACCTACGAAGGCACATGAACAGCTTAGTGCATACCAACGCGTAGTCGGAGTCTAGGTCAAGGCTCCAAGACGACCGGCAGTCTTGTAGATAGTCCTCCCATTAGTAGCCAATAGCGATATGGTCGTTTTGGGTCTACTGCTGACGTCAGGTGGGGTGTCAGGGAGTAGAACGTCTAAACTTCATACTAACAAGAAACAATTGATGATCAAGCAAAAAGCCAAAAACCGTTCGTCGTTTTCAGAACGACAGAATTCAAGGTCAAACGAGCCTCCTAGATGCGCCTCATTCGAGGATGGTCGATCTAATCTAACATTCATGTTCCCTGCCAAAATCACGATGCTAGCCCACATTACTGTGCGTAAGAGGTCGTGCAGCTTTTGATAGAAAGTATCCTTGACTGCTACTGGACTACAGTCTGTTGGCGCATGGGCAGAGGCAGCGAACAAGTTGTGTTCAACGGAGCGACGGTTATTTGCTCTGCATGAACCTCGAAGCCTCACTGGGCATAGCTAGCTGACTGTCGAGATCCAGTCCATTAGTTCAGCCTCCGCCCTCTCTCTGAGAGCCACAACTACGCCAGCAACACCAGAATTCTCCGATTCAGTTTCCCCAGAAAGACACTGATGAGACTTCACAGAAGCACTACATGGAGAGGTCAGTCGGATAACAAAACTTCAGTCTTAAATGCAATTTTCTTGGATACAATGCACATCGACTCCAGTACACGGACTAAACATCCCTGTTAACCTAAACGCACTAGTGTTCGCATGATGAATGTGACTAATTCGAATGGATATCGAGGACGAAGAAGTGCATCAGCCGGCGGAAGCGAGCTAGGTGAGATTTGGGTGCCATCTGAGAGAGAACGCGAGAAAACAGGAATAGGACTTATTCCGGTGATACTACCACTAGCATGGTCGACTGCGGTTCTCAAAGAGTGTAGTGAAATAAGGTGGGAAGAGGAGGAATAACACGAGTTAGTAGAGGAAG
This sequence comes from Fasciolopsis buskii, assembly GCA_008360955.1. Lineage (NCBI taxonomy): Eukaryota > Metazoa > Platyhelminthes > Trematoda > Plagiorchiida > Fasciolidae > Fasciolopsis > Fasciolopsis buskii. Next base: position 101,850 of record LUCM01001616.1, read on the forward strand.
AAACGGTTGTGTATGGTGGAAAGCCGCTTTCACATGTGAGAGAAGAACATGAAACGGGCGTGCGAAGAACAGTCACAGTCATGGTTTTGTGTTGTTGGCTGTTGTACTACTTCGTCGCCAGCCCGGAGTAGGTTTTTTATTCGAGTATGCACCTCTAGTCTTTTCGCAACCAAGCGCTTTCTGCAATTGAGCAGAATCATTCCAAACGAGTCGGTGTCCGGTTGATCAGTTCATGAGCCTCTTCCGGAAAACCTTGCCGGGTTAGTGGAACACGATAATTGGCAATGGCTCTATTTATTTGGCTGCCCACATTCGCCACGTCACAGTGGCACAAGCAGGCTCTTGTGGTATTTTTAGGGAGACCGCTCGCTAGCCGAAAATCCTTGACACTGTCGCTGCTTGTCCCCGGCCGCTTATTCGGTAGGCTTGAGCCTATCTTATTCAAGGCTAACTACCTGGTTGGTGGTCACTCCCTTATCCGCAACCCCGGGACGCTCCCAGTAGCAGGCAGCTTCGCAAAAAAGACATTCAGAGACCATGAGGTAAGATAGATGACAAACGACTACAAGGTTATGCCATTATCTGCATCGTATGTGTATTTTTTAGGTTGGGACGGCGAATGATTCCTCTAGTCCTGGTTTCACTTTTTTGTGTAATCTTGGGCTCACTTTCCGAGACTGTCGTGGTTTTCTTAGTCTTCAGCTCGAACAACTTTACGTGCCTGCGTCCCTTCTTTAACGAGGTATGCTGCTGTCGGTGGTGTATTAACTGAATGGAACTGTTTGCGTTAACTAATATTGAGTGCCAAATTGTTAAAGCTGAGAGATTGTAGATTAAAAAACAACGGTTCTTCGAATCGGTTTATCAGATACTAACACGTGCAATTTAATTGTATGCCTAAGCATGCAGTAAGAACACGTGACTGGCCAATTGATGACGAACCAATACAGTATTGGCTAGTATCGATCTTCTAATTCACAGTTAGTATGGCACGAAACTAACAGAAAACCAGCCAACAAGAAAATACCGCTTACTAAATGTTTTTGTAATGGACTCTATAATATTATCAAGATATCCTTTGCAATCCTTTCAATTATGATACTGTTGTTCTCTTGATTGGAATGGGTGTGACATTTAATCTCATTCAAGCAGTTTCTGGGTGTGTAACATTTAGCCTACGTCACTGAAATTCGATGACTGCGCGGTTAAACGTAGCTTAGGTGTTAGGTGGAAGTTACGGATTCGATTCCGGTTCGCTGCATTTGACCTCTAGGTTGTGTGGTTATGAACGGGTTTTTCTTTACGCATACGAGCCAACCGTAAAGCAGTTTTAATCGCCTTTTCAAAAAGATTATTGAACAAGGTCAACGAAGTATTCGGTGTTTGCAAGGTAATATCCCTAAATTATGAATATGAAATATCTCCCAGACGGTAATTCGTAATGCAGATGAAATGATATGCCCAACAACTAATGTCACCCATTATTCAATGGAGTGTGCAGTTTCACGCACCTCTATTTTAGCCTCACTGTTACGCGGTCGTTTCACGTGACCAACCGGATGAAGTACTACAGGTGTTCGAACAAGAAGCGAATTTGGTGGGAGTAAGTCCATGCCTGTGTTTCCAGTCCCTTTCATCGGTACGCGTACTAAGGAGATTTGTCCAAGAAGCTCTTGCCAGTCACTGGAACATTAATATTATCAGCAATATTGTAGGTCACGTAGACCTCTGCTATCAACTGTTCGGCAAAAATGGCTTCTCACATCCCAGTTTTCCTAATTTCAGAGGCTTAGTTTCAGCTTGATTAATCATGAAGCATGTTTGCCGGACAGTATACTCATTTGAACGCTGCTCGATCGGTCACGTATAACTTTATTCCCTGGTGTTAGCACAAATTTATTCACATCATTTCTGTATGATCTCCGATTCGATTCTAGATAGTCAGGTGTGTGCTGCTGTTGGTCGCACAACGATACGCAAGATGACCGGTTTCGCTGTCAGGGACTGGAAGATCTTGGAATTGCGTTGTCAGCAAGGTGCCAATGATCGGTCAACCCGCAAAAAGTGCTTTGTTAACACTAATCAGTGATAAGCTCGACTGATCAGTACATCGGGATGCATGTATCAGTGAATGAGTCTCTTCATCACACTTTACGTTTTCCACTCACCAATGACTAATAAAGCGCTTTCTAGCTGCCCCATTAGTCCGCCAGCACATCAATGCCCGACTCGCTAATACCCAATTCAACCATTCACATTCGTCCGTGTTTTTGTGCCACTCCCTTGATTTCTAATTTAAGTTATTAATTTCCATGCTTAGTCTTGATTGTTTTCTTAATGCGAACTGGACGTCTGAGGGGTTATTGATGAAAGACAACCCAAAGTTTGACAAACAAACACAGCAGCTGTTTCAATCAGAACTAACCTCAGATTTTTATCTAAAGAAGTATGATGCTCAACGTTTTGCAACCTTGAATTTACGCGGCATCTGTAATGTACACTAAAGAATCACGGCTTGGTGGAACGTTTCAGAACAAACCCTTTCACCGTGAAAATGTTCAACACCGTCAAAAACGCGATTCATTGTGAGAAAACGACGGGTTGTTTTAACCTATATTATTGGCTACTGGTCCGGCAAAGTCCTAGCATCGCCTTCACTTTCTTTTGGAATGGTATTGATTTTGATCGCCTTAATACTGACAGTATAACAGCTTAGATTAAGGTCATTGGAACTACGACGGTTTGAAGAGTATCCTCTTAACCGTCACATCTCGACTGACACCTTTCTTTGCTCCCCGTAGCGGTTGTTGGCTAACCATGATTCGCCGATAATCGCATTTGTGATAGTTCCGTTTTGATAGTAGGCTCCGTACCTGGACCCGAAACTCATCCCGTCTAGTCATTGCCCACAAGTTTACTTAGGCCTGTTTAGGGACCAGAGTCTCTCGTCTGATGTATGTTCATTGCTACCGAGCGCTAGATCTGAATTTGGGTGAGCTGAATTCCGGCCTGCTTGCACGTTTCGGTAAAATTTGAATTACAATGGTTTTTCTACTAAATGCCATGATAGTAGTGAAGTCTGCATTTCCATTGATCATCTATTTACCTGTCACTGTGTTTGTGATCAGATTACAAATGTTCTCCAAGTATCCACTCATCGTTCATTCACAGTGCCCGCTGTTTGTGGCTGCCAAGGCTGAAGAGATTCGAGTGTTGTACTCCGAAGCTGAAGATGATGTTGCTGATGGACGCATATATTCAAATAATAATCTGGCCAATATTTTAAAAGCCAACCTACCAGATGCGGTTTCATTCAATACGTCCAACCTTGAAGTGAGCCTGACTGCGATATACCTGTGGATGCAATATCGTAGGGACATGTTATTTCCAGAATCCATTGGTGAGCCCCTCTATGTGTCAAATGTGTATTCAGTAGCCGCATACGATTTGTGAATGTTCCCTTTATCATTGGGTGAACAAGAATTTTCATTTTGAAAATGCCTTCAATGCGACACTCAAGAAAACCGCAACGTGTATGCTGAAGTGTAATTGCCGTATTGGGCTCGCAAATAAATTCTGCGCAAACAGCACCAGGGAAGTAGAGGCACCCTACGTAAGGTGAGCAATAATAATAATAAGAAAGAATGAATAAAAGACTTCGCTCGACCCGAATGACTGGAATACCAAAAGCCAATGGGATCCGAAGTCACTGCCTGAGTCTGAGCCTTTACTCTCGCACGCCAGTCTTTCCGTTTCGAATTCGCATAGTACACATATACGGATGCACTGAATGAGACTTAATTTATTATGACTGGGAAGGGGTTCCGCGGAAAACGAGTAGTTGTTTACACACATTCGCGGAAACTGAACTATTGGGATGTGCTTGTTTTTTCCGCTACTCATTCATCCAGTGTGTATCTACAATTGCTGCACAAATCATCCCCTAGAATTAAATTTACTACCGTCCGGAAGCCACAAACACACTAAAGATAGAATATTCATCTGGATTTTCATTGACAAGGATGCAGTTGGTATTGGTCAAAGCGATCACAGTAAGTCGTTTCCTAATGAATAGTCATTCAGCGATTTGTCTAATGAGGTATACCAACAGTCGATTTGTGCCCGCTGGCACTAATTTGACTCCTATGTTTATGTTTTATCTTTTAACTTCGTTTATTAATGAAACATCATCATACGTCACTTTCAGAAATGGGGTCGCGGCTAACAGAGGGCTACCAACTGGGGAAGCTGAACCTGCGGTAGACGGATTTGACTTTGTGACCTTCCGTTTGATACGCCGCTACGTTGACCGCTTGACTGCCGCCGGTCATGCTACGCTTCAGCATACTTATAGTATGTAACCCTGCACTTGGCCATTGGGCTGAACTTAAGCACCAAGTCATCAATTTCTCCCTCTTTTTACACAACTTTAAATATTTTAAGGTCATTCACAGACGTACTTGTTCATCGACAACTAGTCTGTGTTTGCGACCCATTCAAACCCATATGTCTACTTATCTTCGGTAGGATTGGATAGAGCAGCTTAGTAAATACCGTACAGGTTAGGAATCAACTACTGGATGCCGGTTTACAAAGTACTCTGTCCGAGTAGATCAAGTTTAGTGGACTTCGTTGTTTGGGTCAGGTGTTGCTTGTGGCGAACACTGAGTTCCCACACCATGCACTGTTTTCTGTTCCTCCCATGGATCGCAGTCAAAAGAGGATGTGGCACCGCGGAATGAGAAAATCTATAGCAAAACTAGGCAAACTAGACGTCTCACATCTCCGTGGCTCAGGTCCAAAGATCGGTCAACCATTTGGCTGAAGATGCTGACGAATATGGCAGCAAACCGTGAACAGTGGCGATCGAGTTGACTTTTTCTGTCGAATCAGAATGATAGAAAAAAAAATGTATCTGAACGGTTAGATTCTATTTTGCATGTTAGTTAATACGGCTTCATTTTCTCTTTACATCCTTGTAGACCGACTGTCTGCCCACCTTGTATGTTGATTTGTTCAGTGACAACGTATAACTCGGTGAGAAAGGCAGAAAGCCCTAGGTGTTTAACGCTGGCTACGATGATGATAATGAAACCCACAGAACTGGAAGGGAATTCAAATTTTTACTCTCTTTCCCTCTCCCTCCAACTCTCTTTATCTGTGTACCTCATCTCTGGTAAATTTAAAAACGTTGACTTATCTTTCGGTTAATGGGCTTACAGTGCTAACTTCAGTTCAGTTTTTGCAACCACTAACCCTAGGGCGCTGTGCTTTGGTTTTGACCACCACCTCACAGCACAATTCACTCAAACGGAAAATGAGAGCGGGGAATATTTGAAGATCGACTTCAGAATTGTAAGTTGGAGAACTGTACAAAAGAAGAAAGATTGCGAATGCAAGAATCCTATTAACTGCGACATTAAGCCATATCATCCAGTGTCTCCAGGATTCGTTTCGGGGATCTCGTGAACCCCAATCCATTAGCCTCACTACATCCACACGAGTGAATCTACTGGTTAAAGATTTTGTACCTTTTGTCAGGCTATCAACTGACCATCTTGACTCATCTTCCAACCATTAGCTGATTCGAAGAACAACATATAACGAGGTAGTCGTTCTGTGGGCATGCGCAAAACATGTCCGGATCACCTTAACCTATTCTTATTTAGTGCTTGTTCCATAATTTTAACCTAAAAGCCCAACGTCTTTCCCCTAACCTTTCACTTAGTCAAAGAGTTCCTCCCTAGGGTCTAGAAATTCTACCAATGTTCTAACAATCTTTACACATTTTGCATCCGCAAAGGCCATGTTTCTCAGTCTTATATCAGGACCAATCTTACTTCCGCAGGGTATAATTGACGCTTGACCAATAGTCGGTTGCAGCCCCGAGACCATAGATGTCTCAAGTTGTTAAACGTCAATCAGGTCTTCTTTATACGCGAAAACTTCACCAGATGAGAGGCAACTGCTCAAGTAACTAAATCTGTCCACATCTAGTTTCTCCCCTGCAAGAACACGTCCAAGGTGCGAAACGCATCTTAAACATACATATGCTATCGTTCGGATGATCGCGAAAAAACTTGCAACCAACTAGTGTCTTCACTCAGTAGCATACCGTTGTCCGCATATTTGAAGCCAGATAATTTACTATTCGAATAGATATCGATGCCACTATTCTTATACGAGGATAAGGCTACTTCTATGGTCATCCCATTGACAAAATTGAAAAGAAAAGCTAAAAGGGAGCAACCCTGATGAAGAGCACTTTCCGTGGTGAACTACGTTAAAAGACCGCAATGAGGACGAACTTGACATCATCTGTTCGCATACAGAGATCGAATAGAATAAGTGAATTTTTCTGCCAAACCCGTTAATGAGAGGCAGCTCTAAAGTCAAAAGCTGTTCTCAGATTAAAGAAGATAAATCGTGGTCCAATGGTAGGTGTGTCTGCGTTCTAAAATCTGTCGTAGAGTTTAGATGTTGTCAGTTCAACCACGATCGGGTCGGGAACTGACCAGATACACACGCATACATCTTCCCGAGCACTAGATAATCGATGGATTATGCCCGCGAGCAGCTTGGATGCATTGATTACTAAGCTGTGGTTTTCACGTGTAGATCTATCACCCTTCTTCTAAATCGGCATAGTCACCGATTCACTCCAGGTCTTAGGAATCTGTTCCCTTGTCCAGATTGATCCCAGGAGTTTTGTTTACTCCAATGTTAACAGTTCCCCACCAACCTTGAAAAAGGACATCGACAATCCATGTGGTCCAGGTGTCTTATGCCCTTTAGGAAAGCCTATCTTCCCAGTTACCTCTATTTTGGATGGAGAACTAGTATCTAGCTTCGTTGGTTTACTTGCAGGCATAAGTGGAGAGTCCACAGGGGTCTTGGGTCCACTGAATTTCCGCCTAAGGTGCCTTGTTCTACGCTTCAGCCGGTGCCCCTGAGAGTGAATCCATGTCTCATCGGATTCTTTAACCATTCCCTCACTTTCGGCTTCCATGGGCCAGCATTCCTTATAAGTTAGTAAAAACTGTAACTACTTCTGATGGCCGTAGCCTTTCCCGTTTCCCTGAGGTCCAGAATATCGATCGTTTCTGCGGTTCCTATCACCTTGAGTCCTTCGTGGCATTTGTCTCTGAGTCCTGGGATTTCTTGACTTACCACCAGTTTTCGCTCGGATCCTAAACATTTTGCCGAGGTGTAAGTCGCATTGAAAGTTCACATTAGAACTAAAGTCGGTGATTACTGACTAGACTCAGCTGTGTTGGATGCGTGGTTCTCGTGCTGGTGTGACCACATTAGATGCAAACAAATGCGAGTAGGGACTAAATTATGGTGTGATTCCACGGGTAGGACAATCCTCGATTGGTCGACGCCACTGGTGATTGGTGACAATGTTGTCAATCTAGGTCTAATGCCTTGAAGGCGAAGGAGAGCGCCAGGTGACCCGATGTCGCTTTTTCTGACAAAAAATGGTGTACGCCAGAAACAGTCTGAGGTCCGAACAAAATTCGATGAGGCGATCTCCATTGCCGGTGCGATCGGCGGGGAGGTAAATTGGGCCTCCGGTGTGCAGTTCTGTTCCTGCTCAATAGTCAATTTGGACTCTATCCTGACTGTTACTGGTTTTTGTTGCAAGTTAGTTCTGCAGATTATTATTATCGACGGTGCGTATGTGTGATGCCTGACTGGTCTACGAAGTATGGTTCTACCTTGATGCTGCTACGTTTGCATAAGGTTTTACTAGCGCACTCGTTGCAGTGTTTACTACTTAGCAAGAAAATCACCGCATTGTCATATCCGCCGTGTAGTCCAGAGGTTGGTTAAATCAAAACTGACATGCCCAAAACTGTTTTGTAAGCTGTTTTTTTTGGATGTTGATAGCTACGGATTTCTGAATACAAAGTCAAATGTATCATTGGCTTTTCGCTTAACCTCATAGCTCGTTCGAATCTGGTCTTTTAGAGCGGGAGAGAAAGAGCAACACACACTAAATGTCCAGTCGAACAAAGTCCTTTGTATTGTAATTTCCAATTCATTTACAGTATGACAGAACTGGACGATGAATCACGTGGGTGTACGATTTGCCTCATGGCCTTCAAAAATGGCACTGTCAATCATGCGCACCGGGAATCATCGCAAAAACGATGGTGTTTTACGTTATCAGTCGTTCTCCCTGGGATGTTATTGTCGTATTACCTCGTGAAACATGAAGGTCTTAAAGGGCAATATAAGTAGTACGGGGTTTCAGGACGATTCACTAGGACCATTTCGGCTTCGATAAAGAATATTTGAATGAAATTGGTTGTTCTGGTTCTGGTTCTACAGTTAACAAGAAGAAAAACCGATTTCTTGGTGACGTTGTGCGCGCACAAATAAGTCAGATCTTGTGATCCGGTTTGATTGTCACGATGCAATAAATCCGTCCGGTGTGTTTTACGAGTCGGTAACAATCGTTGTATCCTGTTAATTTATATTCAAGGTATTCAACCCTCTCTATCGCTGGTTCTCAGTCAAAAAAACATTAATAGTAAGTGTTTTGTCTTTTTACACCCATGCTACTTTATCCCGTGCAGTTCATGACTAACATCTACTGAGAGCAAAAATCTAGTCTGTTACTTAACGAAGTTGGGTTTTACTAAATGACCTAAGGACAGCGTGCTGAGAGTAAAATCCGAAAGGTTAGCCAATTAGATATAAAATCATAAATTCCACATACCACTCGCGAACCATTTAAAGATATATAAAGTAGAATAGCAAAAGAAATAATCCAGCCAAAAAACGATATATGAAAAACTCAACAAAAAACGATTCGAATATACACAGAAATATGGAGCCACTCACTGAAGGTTTTCTAAGATTAAAACAAAAAATTCAAGCAATAACACATAAAGAGCAGGGTAAGAAAAAGTAAAAAAGCGAATAAAACACATTGCAACGAAACAAGTATTCTCCCTAGTAATCGAGTGTATCGTACGCGGGACTTGCGCCCGGACACATAATGGATACCCGTAAACTCATGTATCCGATTTCTGAGTGTTTTATGTTTGAGTGGTTTTGATTTGAAAGATTGGAAGTGCATGATATTTGGTTGGGAGTGCGTTGATCTTACGTTGTCGTTTTCGACATTTTGTCTGTGGGGATCGTAATTGTCTTGGTCATTGTTTTGTTGTTTTGTTTTTTTTTAATTTGGTAAAATAAGTTTTTGTACTGGCATAAGATGATTGGGTTTACTGTGAGATAGGTTTGGCGGGTTATTTGTATTTTTATTGTCAACGGATCGATGATGATTATGTATCTGTTTTCGACCGTTGTGTTGACGAGACTTGATATTGGAAGTGGGAGTTTTGTTGAGTATGGCATATTGATTGTATTGCGTGATTATGTCGCATGGGAGTGGATGTAGGTATAGGAAAGTATTGGCAAATATATCTAAATATGTATATGTGAATTGGTGTTGTTTGAGGATGGATTTGTTATGGTTGATTTGAACGTGGATGTGATAGTGTATATGTATGTGAACATTTGTTGTTGGGTGTGTATTGAGAAGGTGTGCACGGATGGGAATAGTTGTTGAATCGTGTATCGGTTGTGTGAGTGTGAATGGTGCAGTTGTTACTTGATATATGGTTTGTTTATTAGGTGTATGCGTTGTTTTTCTTGTTGTTGTTGTTGTTGTTGTTGTTGTTGTTAGTCGGGATAGTTGTGGTTATTGTTTGATGTATTTATGGTGTATGGTTATTAGTTGTTAGGGCGTAAGTTGTTTGAGTTGGATTAAAAGTGGACTGGCAGCGGTGGGATTCGAACCCACGCCCTTTCGGACCGGTGCCTTAAACCGGCGCCTTAGACCGCTCGGCCACGCTACCACGAAAAGTATTTGACTACGCATTGGCACACGTGCACACTAACCTGCACACAATCATGCAAGCATGCATGCATGCACGCACACACGGTTGCGCGCACTACGCACGTACGCACGTACGCACGGATGCACACATGCACACACGTACGGACGGATGTACGCGGGCACCACGAACGCACGCACACACGCACGTTGGCACACATGCTTTGAGGAGTGCACACAGGCATGATGCGTGGCTTTGGCTACAGTGTGAGAGGACGACAGAGTGTCGGTGGTGAGAAGAGAAGAGTGGTGGGATTTTGTGTGATAGGTGAAACTTCGGAAGTTGGGAAAATGGTATCGATGTATTGTAGTCCGATGTATGATCGGATGTGTGACTGATGTGTGAAGACAGAAGTGAATGTGCGTTGATTGAGTGAACACGGTACCTATAGAAGTTTCAGTTCGACCGAGTTGAGATGCATGTGGGGATTAGGAATCAGTTCATTTTGGTTGTTTGATATGTGAGTTTTGTGTTTGTGTATGATTCTGCTTGTTAGTTAGTTAGTTAGTTAGTTAGTTAGTTGTTATTGTGTCCGTGTATGTGTTATGATATAAATATGTAATATATATATATACGTGTATGTTTATATCTGTGAGTGTGTGCGTGCGTATTTGCGTGGTTGTTTTTGGTTGTTGCATGTGTATTTGTATGTGGTTGTATGGTGTTTTTTGTATGTTTTATGTTTGAGTGGTTTTGATTTGAAAGATTGGAAGTGCATGATATTTGGTTGGGAGTGCGTTGATCTTACGTTGTCGTTTTCGACATTTTGTCTGTGTTGATCGGGGTTGTGTTGATTATTGTATTTTTTCATTTTTGTTTATATTTCTATTCCTACTGGTTTAACTTTTTGGTAATTTTTAATTTTTGGGCATTTTTTTGGTTATTTTCTTCTGTAATTTTCGTTTTTCCTTTCCCTTTCATTTTCCTGTTCATTTTCATTCTTTCGCTCTTTATTTCAATTTTTCCTTTTTTTTCCCATGATTCTGTATTGTTTGCTGGTTTTTGTTATTGGCTCTTCTTTATTCGTTATTGCCCTTTGACTTATCTTGCGGGAGAGATTTACTCTCTACTCTGTTTTGTCTCAGTCTGCTGTTGTCGTCCTTGCCTGAGGTTTTTTTATTGATCCGCTTTGAAATCTCACGGACTTTCCTTTCATATCGCCAAGCTGCTTTACGAACTCGTTGGCCTGGTCGATGCGAAACAGTTCGTCGGAAAAACGCCACATACTTCATTGATGGCGCCCATACAGACGATAGCATACAGGTTAGTTTTACAGTCATTTACTCACTGACTTCTCCGCTCGTCCGCCAAATTCGCACACTGTTTGCTCGGTGCATTCTTAAACTAATTGCATACACGAGCCCCCGCGTTTTCCACGTTCTCCTTCCGCCACGCCCTCCCCTTCCCCGCTAGTTTGCATCGAACATTTCGCTGACCCTTTGTTGTCGTTTTCGTTTTGATGCGACTGATTTACCCCTTCGAATGTGGTCGAATGAAGTCCAACTCCCCGCCCCGCCCCCCCCCAACTACCGATCAAGGATGGAACGTAAGTGTTCCACACTCAAGCACGGACCATCACAATTAACTATCAAACCAATGTAGAAATTTTAGCCCATTATCACACCGCAAAGAGGAACATAACTGCCTCTTCCGAAGTAAGTTTTGGCCAAGATCGCAGCGAAAGGGAACCAAGATAACAAAGTGTTGTGCCAAAATCAAATGACAAATAAACCAACACGTCGTATTTCACTTCTAGCGGTAATGACGACCGCGAATGTTCTCGGTATGCTGCCCATCACCCAGTCGATGAACGGACTTTCTTCCCAGGCCGTCTAAGCTTTTTCCAAACTCTGAGGAGTTGCTAAGTTTCCTATCAGCATTACAATCTTTTTCAAATTGTCCCATATGTTTTCCATTGAGTTTATTTCCCGGGGGGCTCAAGCTAACTTTTCTCGTTACAGGAGTCAGACACCTTCGTGAAGATGAGCACCATATTTTGACTCTATTTAGATGAACGAGTTACGTCCCTCCTGAGAGGTAATCAGGTGAATGATAAAATTGACAATCCGTTGTGATAGCCTTTTGTCTGTCATGCCAATGCAAAAAATGTCGTTACAGCATACTATTTAAGACTCGAAAAATCTATTGTTATCTTGAACTCCTTCGGTCTGTCGCCTTCCTTCATCATCATCATCGTTCAGCGTTAAACAGCAAGGCAGGCCTCACTGATCGCAACCGTCTTCCTTGGCCAAACGAGAATAGTTATGTGTCATCGAGGTTGTCAAGGGTGGATCTTTCATTCTGCACAACTGCTGGCACCTCGTATAACCTCAAAACAACTGGAGATTAGTCGACTGTGTTTGATTTATCATTCAGGATCAAGTGGTTAGTTACAGTTGGATGTCATTGGCAGATTACTGTTTGTCTCTTGCGATGAGCCAGATAATCGGAAGTCCTCATTTCGGGGAGCCGCCATAAAAAACTAGTCAGTTTCCAACCTTACACTCAAACTAAGAGGGATGATAGAGCTTCGAAACTTTCTGTCAGATTCGCTGTTAGACTGAGTCCGGGTCACGCGTCGCCCATCTACTTCTGGAAGGAGGGGTCCTCATTTCTAGACGGTCTATGAATCAACGTAGTCTGAATTTTGTTATCGGTTTTTTCATTAACCCACGCATACCAGATACCATATAGAATATGATAACTCACCACGTTCATGTTCGCCCAAGGTAATCCTTCGGGTAGTTGGCAGGATGCGGAACTATACGGAGCTGAGTTCTTCGTGCATTCATCAAGAATCGTCATCAGTGCATTTTTATCGTGTGTCGGACCTAAAACTAGAACTACAAAAATGCCCGAAGAGACCCCAGTTAAAACTGATGAATGTCTGCTTTGTCTTTTCTCCTTAATTCCTTTGAATGCGTGAAAGCGAACCTTTTGGTGAATCATCACTGTTTAAACGGCGTATCTCTGTCGCTTACCGTACACCGCACTTTTTACTGGCGTAGTTGGGGCTTTGAAACTTGTCACCAGTTTTGGCTTTCAATAGTAGAAGTCTGCAAAGGTCTGCTTTGCCCTCCGGATGCGCCTGTTTGATGCACTTAATCCTGAGTCGACCCATCGCCAAACCAACATCCTAATGGGTGCACATTGGATACAAAAGAACCAGCATCACGGCAGTTGAATCCATAGAGCGGTTCATTTTTCGGCCAAGAGTGCATGAATGTTGCGGTTGATCTTGTTTGTCTTCTGTGCTCATCGGGTACTTTGAACCTGATGTGTGCGGACAGTCTCGGTTGAACCACGTAAATCGAAGGGCAGAAACAATCCAGAGTGCAAGTCATAGGACCTACGGGACTCAAGCTCCTAACAGATGGGGACACATTTTGACGTCGTGCGCAAACTATTACATTCTCGTGGGCTGGTCGAAAGGACACATGATCGATCGGTCAGAAAGTCGATGGTTGGCCAATGAGTGACCAGTTTGACGCAAGTATACCGTGGCATCACTGACAACGGACTTTGATGGAGAGTCTAAATCTTATTTTTAGTACGGAGAGTGTTAACGGTAGGTAAACTTAGTGGAATTCACTATGTTAGCGATAAATCCCTTTCTAATTCATGCGACTTACGCAGACTATCTGTGGTGAGATACTCCGACGGAAACAATGAAAACATCTGGGGCATCACAGAACTGAATGGACAACAGTCTAGCCGAAGCGCACTCCCACATTGGCCCACGATTGTCTCGAGAGCAAGATACTACTGGCTGAACGCACCTTTGGTGTGCTCTGGGATCATCAAACGCGTTTTGTATGTGTGCGTGAGATCCACCGTAATATGTTTGTGTACGCTGACTGGACGTGATATTGTCCGATAGGATAGTTGACTGAGTCAAAATTCTGATCAAAATTTCGCTTACGTGACCAATACCCTTTTTGTTTTTGAGTAACCATTGTCAGTAGGCCTACTGTGGTTAACTGGATTAGCACAAGAGCTGGTGAGGCAAACTGATGGAGCAACTCTTTCGTTTGGTCAGAGATGTACGACCGTACTGCACAAATACCTTGCCGACATGCTCTTGTTGAATTTATTGCGGAGATCTAGCCACCCGGCTGTCATTCGCTTAGGTGGATTGTCCGTATGAGGTTACTGCTTTATGCCTGCTGTGCCACAAAAAACTACTGCTTGCTTGTCGATTTTTCGAAAACGTCGCGTTCCTCGAGCGAATGTAGTGTCTTCATACTGAGATTACGCATGTAACAGAAGTGAACTAGTTTACCAGTAACAGTCTCCCCGAAATTGGTCTTCATGATCTGGACAAATCAATGACGAGCATTAACGTTCGACTACGGCCACTGTTTAGCGCTCCGATTTGTCTGGAGTGTTGAAAACCAACTGAGGTTCATTGTCAATCTGGAATATCGTGGTCTAGATTGTTAATTCTGTCTCGAGCAATAAATTTCATTGCTTACAGTGCACCCGCTCCAACTATTATTTTAATGATTCATATCTCACTCGGATAAGAGCAAACCAAACAGTTTGATGGATTTTATTCTCTTCAGATTATCGCTCATTGGTTTCAATCCGCCAAACTTTCATCGGCACCAGCAAATGCATCGGAAACGGAACCCGAAAACGAGTATGAATGTTAATGGATTTCTCCTTCTTTCTGATTGTTCTCAGTTGTTTTGTTTTTCTTCTGCAGCTACATCTGATTTCATCACCGTTTTATTGTTTTTCACATAATCTCTCCCCGGAGTTGTAAATCTAAGTGAATCTCGTCATTCAGATCACATTGGGCTTTTTGTCTTTAAACGGCCCTGGATAGTGTTAATTGTCTTTGGCTGTTTTTTCCAGTCGTCACTGACCGTTGTTGGGTAGTCTTAGACTTGGATTAAAATGAGTAAACATTCCCCGCTAAACTATAGCTACTGACGAAATTCACATTCAGCCACCACGTTGCACGACCGTGATTTTCCCGCTAACGGTATTCGTTGTTCAAAAGCCTGCGTTTGTTCTCTCCTGAACCGGATCAGTTTAAATCATCCTGAATCCACCAAGCACTTTCAGTGGCTACTAAACAATGGGAAGCCATGTAGTTGCACCTAAGGTCTTGTAAATTGCTTGGTAGAGGGTTTTACGTTAATCAGATCGACTGAGTTGTGAACGGTTGAAACCTGAACACAATCTTCCAAACGTTTTCTAGGAATTTTCAGGTCTACTCATTGTTACTCAGTTCTGCTTCCAATAAGCAGTTTTAATTTTTCATACCACATTGTTATTTTGACGGGACAAAATAACCATGTTTCTTCCTTGTTTAGTAGCCTGAACTCATAATTTGGCAGCATCTGTTTATTCGTTATTAACAGCACATGGGCAACGAATATCGTAACACAGAAAATCGTGTGTGACTTACATGACAAAGTCACTTGGCTTGGTAGCTTTGTCTTATTAACAGCTGTGATTTAACGAAGAAATTTCTATTTGTTTCAACCCAAGTCATGACCGTCGAAAGAGCCCAAGGGCGCGCCAAACGATAAAGGCTCCCGTAGTTTTGTTGCAGTCGTTCTCAGATTTATCGTTCATGCACGAATGCTTCCAAGATCTGAAGTCCTTTTACTTTGCGTCCATCCATTCGATACAAGTTATTATATAAAAATGCACAAAAGATGCTTCCGAAGTTTTAGGACTGAGGTAATAGTCGACTCTCGTCTTAAGTGATTGGAATACGAAATTGGATGAAGCTAAATTTGCAGAACGTAGTCTTGTACTCATACGCCGAACGTATTCCGGTTTGACTAGTGCTTTATTGTTTTTAATGGTTAATAGCAAATATTCACGGTTATACGCGTGCATAAAATTCACAGTAAAAATGTTCTGATGATTAATAAAGTCTAGGACCCAAAAAAGGTTGGAACTCACATTATGCAGTAGTCAGTCATCTATGTGCGATTTTCGAGTCTCAATTATCGTCATGCCCAGAAATTCGTTGTGGAATTCGGAACAAGTTGATTTACAAACTCAGTCTTTCGTGTCAATGGGGATATCTTTCGTGGACTTATATTGAAGATCTGATGGTTCTGTTGGCAAAATGGTCAAGTTATGCGTTGTGTATACTAACAGATAAGGTTCCTCAGTGTACGCTAGTCCTTGAGACAGGTAGCGATTTGAAGAAGTCCATATTGTGACAGAAGATATGAAATCCTTAATCAATGCAGTGGCCCAAGTGAGTTTAACTAGATTTCCGAGTTGGTAGCATGATATCTCTCTGACGATCCAGTTCACTTCACCTCGTACAACTGTTAGCCTTGTGTGAACATTCTCCGTTATTACATTAATTCCAACTGATAGGCATTTTCATGTTGTTTGAATTTGCTTAATTTTGTTTGGTCTTTTTTCCGGTTTGGGCGTTTCTTCTGGCGCACAGTGTTAGTCTGTTCCGCATACTGATTTTTACTGTGTTGGGATCACGCAACGCAAAGACGATGCTGGATTCTCTTCATGTAAGTTTTTGCAAACGGAATCAGCTTGTAAGGACACGAATGACCACTTTTTGTTTTCTTCCTCTGAATGAAATTCGACCAGAGCTAGCTTTTAAACATTTCATGATTAATGGCATATTTTAAAGCGCAATTTGATATATTATAGTGAATGCCTATTGTTAGAAAGGTACCGGCTCCTGCTGAGCTAATTACATTAAACTTTATGGTGCCTGAATTATTCCACATGCCTATGATTGATGAGCGCTGATCGGGACTTTGGGAATTCTCCCATTGGACCCTAATTCGAACCCAATTTCCGGATGTAACTTTGGTGGCTTCGTTGTTTTGTTGGGAAAATGTCTGGCTACGCCCATTTGACGTTACAACACTGCTTCTTAGACGCGCGAGGGGTAGCAAACGGCGATCACCGTCCATCCCGGATCGATCTCTTAATAATGAGATTAATTCAGCAGTGGAAACAAGTTTCTTGAAAAACGTCCACAACGAAATGAAATTCTTAACCATATCCGGCGTGGTCGCCAAACGGCTATCGTTATGGAGTTGCGAGAGTCTAGATTCACGTGTTTGAATCCCCTCACCGCCGGTCATTCCGTCATTCCTTGTAGCATTTGATTTACAATGGTCCCCTGGACAGCACATTTTCCTGTCCGCTTTTAATCCGTTGAAATTAGTAAGCCATGATGCATTTTAAGTACCAGATCTGAATGAAGTATGGATTGAATCAAAAAAGGTGGGAGGGTATGATGTGTCATAGAAAAATGTGTATTTGTCAGAATGGCAGAGTTGTTCATGGTCGTGATAGTGAGCAAGCTTATCGGTTTACCAAGGGCATCCTTTCGCAGGACAGTTTTTGCTCGTTAGTCCGTACAAATTGTGTGAAATGGGACAAGTGGAGACGAATTTATTATTCAAACAGTTTGAGGTCAACGCTCCTCCGAGGACGAATGCAGTCATCTTGTTGTGGAGGGAAATTTTACGTGTATCTAATAGAATCCGCCATTAATAAATTTTCAATCGAAATGAAGGCATACAGCTTTCTGTTAAAATGTCCTACTCCGACAGAAGAATACTACACTCCGTTTTACCGCTACGGTTCACGAAGCACCTTGTTCCCCGGTGTGCAACTATTTTCAGTTCGCATGTAGAATAAACACAGCGTTGTCAGTTTGCGATCTGGAACTTCCCCTAGACCTATTCATTAAGGTAATAGGAGGCTCTAGAACGTCGATCAATTTACGTTTAAAGCTTGTGGCCTGAATTGGGTATATAATGTTGATATAACTTAATCTTGAAAATTAACGAATAACCTCTTGAAGATGTCTCATATCCGTAAGACAGCAATCTCTAAAAACGCAGATTCGCCAGTCAAAATCATTTTGACAAGCTCAGTGATGTCAGATCTCGGACCAAGCTCTACTTTGCTGAAAGTACCCGCGTAAAGCTCCTGAAACGCTTAAATAGCCCATAAATTTCGTGGGAGGAAAAGCCAAATCTAACACTTCTCGTCAAAAACTATTCAAATCCTTTTGTGTACGACACATGCCAGTCGGTCGGCGAAAGGGATTTGTTTGGTCTTCGTTGCTGATCGGGCCCTGCCGAAACAAACCGCAAAGGTTCCAGGGCTGCATTTTTAAGCCATTTGTACTCTAACAAGTTATTTTCTATAATTTTCCACCCCTTATACCTCTGTAGACTAGCTCTGGGGATTAGATTTTCAACTTACGTCCTGTTGCGAAAGTCTGCTGCGCGTTAAAATGTATGGAACTATCAGAATTAATGTCAGATCTCCTAGCCACTTTTATTTAATCGTAATCGTGGGACGTGGAAAATACTCATCAAGAAAATTCGCATTTACTTGGGAGTGGTGAACAATGCCAAAATGTTTTATTTCACACAATGAACTCAATGTGGCACTTCAACAATTTCCTGTCTCGTGACACTAATCTTGGCACTCTTGAAACATCTTATTTGGGCCCTTGTTTGTTAGCAAAATGGCTTTGCTGGGATACTTCATTTCTATGTTAGGAGCGTTCTGCCCCAGTAAATTTCCCCATCGTTGTGTTGTTGAACAATGGTGCACCGCTTTTAAACTCTGAAATTTGTGGTTATGTATGACACAAGAAGTAACCTTCGTATTCATACTTCTTATTTCCCACCTATTTTCTTCTCTACTCTTTATGTCATTATATAGGAAATTGTCCAACCCGGCTTCGATGTGGTCTTGTTTATTAATCCGCACCCACCGGGATCAGGTAAACATTTTTGATTTGCTTCCCGCGATTGAATTCGAATGTCGTATTTTTTGTGCATATTCGTTTGGGATTTGAAACCAAGTAGCACTAACCGCGAAATTAGTCGTGTGCTTCCGGTTAACTTTTGTTCATCGGTGGGAATTCGAAACACTACTAACGATATAAACCCATATCCTGATCGATAAAATACTACACAAATCACCGTTTTCTTAAATGAACTTATCTTGCATTCATGCTTCTAGCGTTTCTTCCTCAGCATTCAGAAATATCGACACCTTCTGGCCCAGTTTTAAAGCATCATTGTTGTTTCTTTAGCGTATTGCTGTGTGCCTCCATGAGGCACGAATACAGTAATATTTAAAAATTTAGCGGTTTGATTATCAGTTTATTCGTCAGAATACCGACTGCTTTCCATACCGCAACATGTTTCATGCATGTTTCTCCCAGCTTTCAAAACGTCCTTCCTCAATTAGAGAAAGTAGTCTAATCCAGTGTCAGACTTTATCCCAGAGAAGAAAAAAACAATACTCTGTCTTCCTCAACCCGCTCCCCATCAGCAGCGAACACCGTGGGGAATAAACATATTTGTTAGCTCCAAGGGGTAGGGGTTCGCTCTTGGAAAGAAAGAGAGCTGATGTTGGTTGGTGAGATCAATATCATGAACATAGTGATGTTTTTGACTGGAATGAACGGTCACTGCTTGAGTGTATGCCTCAAGGAGGGGAGTGCTGTATTTGCAATTTGGAATGATTGTGGCATAGATACTTTACCGGACTCTCGTCCATTGGTTGACCATATTGTGTATATGAATGTATTATTAATAAGTCCTGAACATGGAGCTGATTATCTTTACACACGGTACAACACCGACTCAAAAATATATAAGGTTGCAAATTCAGTAAACCGCTGTTAACTCTCGCGCCGTTGCACAACCACCTTGATTCTATCTCGGATCCCGTGTATTGCAAGACGAGTCTACTGTTGTTTGCCTTTATTGTCAATGTACCAGCAAGTCCAAAGGTAACTGTTGACCTAGGGGAACTCGTGCACAGAGCTGTTTGCGAAGAAATTCTACTCCATCCCCTTCAACGATGCAGTTGAGATGATTACGAGTCCTTTTATCCGTGTGCGAAGATTTTCACATTGATATTTGGTCTTTTTGAATTGGAGTACACGGATGATGTGCTCCTGAGTGAAGATGCAGGCGAGTTCGAAGTAAGTATCACTAGTTCGAACGACAACGTAGTCGGGTTTGTAATGCTTCTACAAACTCACACTGTAAAATGCTATCATAGGGTTGGATTGGCTCGAAGCCGAACCTTATTCTTGTAGGAGAGGAGTTGGACAAAGTTATATTTCACCAAATTATCTTCGAGAAAACAGAAGACCCGCTTGGCGTTCGGCAATTTGAGACATCTGTGGCATTGGTACGATATCCGCTTGTCGACCGAAGGTCGAGTTTACACTGCGGTAGTGTGATCGGTTCTGATATACAATTCAGAAACGTGACAGTTGTGGGCGAGAGACCTGTGAAGACTGCCGAAGTCTGGGTTTTTGTCTTTAGCATGTGAGATAATTGTATTGACTGCTGATGGCAAACCTAAGGTATTGGGTGGCAGAGCTTAGTCAAACAAACAGAGCAGCGACCCCAGACAACGTTTTCGAGTAGCAGTAATAGTAAAACCAAAAGTAGAAAAGTAACATCGTCCGTTAACGTAAGTGACACGTTCGGGTGTTTTGGGGACGAAAATTGTCCACTAATATTCTCATTTTGCTTCATTCTCAATGGTGATCCCACCGATCTCTGTTTTTAGTATACCCAGCCAGCAAAAAATCACGTCACGAGGAATGTCTTGATTATTGGCGATCGTTAGACTCAACATTTGCCGCCACTGGATCGGTGAATGACATGACCCAACTGGTAGCACTAATTGATCAATTGCCTCGAATAACCCGTGAGCATCTGACACAGTTTGTTTGTGCGCGGATGAATGCAGATCAAGTTCACAATGGCGAAGCTATCGGAACACCGGCCGCTGACCACAGACTGTATTTCGAGCCAACGGAGAACCAATCTCCAATTGAACAGTGCCATATACTGGTCACAGGAAGCCTCTATCTTGTGGGTTGTGCTTTAAAGGTTAGTCTTCTAAGGGCCGTCGTACATCTTGATTTCGTTACACATGCCCACTTATAGGCTTCTCTAATTCACACTTTCTCCGGACCCAAGTTTTAATTAGAAGGTAGTGGTTTCGTTAGGTTTTTCTTCGACGCACTGAATGGAAACAAAATGTGGCGATTTATGTTTTTGTTATAAAATCAGAGATGGACTGCATAGATATGCACTACTATCCAAGGGAGATGATGGTTAGAAGATAGACAGAGGCGATCAGTCGATGGTATCAAATAAAGCATGAAAAACTCAAACGACGGACGGTCCAAAAGAGTCTACATCTGGATGGTGGATTGGAGATATGATGTAACTTAGAAAAGTGTCACGGAAATTTGAGTTCTTGCAGCATCTCACAATCAAAACCCTCTTGTTTTCACACCATTCATTCATTCCTTTCATTCTAGAATAGACAGTGCTGCAAAGTAGCAATCAAAACCGGAACACGTCAGCTTAGTAGTGGGCTGTCCTACACCACTTAACCTCGAGTACGACAAATCAGAATCGTCAATGAGGAATAAAATTCAAACGGGAAGTAACCTGCGACGGTCAACATGCTATATTTTTAGTTCTATACATCTTGCCTACTAGTGCACTACGCTACTTTCTATTGGCTAGAGCATGAAAAATTCGCACCAGAGATACTCCGTAGTTTCCGTAATAACTTCGAATCATGTCAACGCATTCCTTTGTTCACAAAACATCCGACAAGGCTTTATGTTCTCGAAAATCCTGCGCTAGCGCATCTTGAAGTACGGCTGCGCATTGTTCCGAAGTGTGTCAAGATCCTGACATGTTCCGATTGATGGAAGAGGAAGCAAGTATCAAAAATCAAGTAAACGTCGCTGGATAACGGAATCAAGAAAATCCTAAAGCAAATGAATTGTACCGGGATAAGAATAGACCAGCAACAGTCAGCACAGAAAACGGTTTTCAACAGAGACTAGTTCAAGGGGAAGTATTCCAATAGTTATGAGTGCCATAATCAACACCAAAATCATATTTGAATCACCTGCGTCATCAAACAACTACTTTCTCGGCATTCAGTTGCATTGCGGTACTACTTATGCCGGTTATCATTGAGGCAGTCTGTAACACTGTCCCCGTTTACTTATGCATTATATCGCTTCAACTTTTATTACCACCCCCGTCGCTAGGGCCTCGGTGTTCGTCTGATATCTAATTAGCTTTTGCAGTTTCATAAAATGCAGCAGTGGGGCAGTCTACTACCATTTGTCTTTCAATGCCCTGACCCATTTATAAAGTCAAAGCCCTGCAGCCACTGTGACCCACAGTCGCACGTGGTAGCCATGTTTTTAACGCCGGCTTGTTCAATTGTCAATCATAATCTCATAGAAACTGGCCCCTCTAATTTATTTGAAACATCGGAAACAAGGTTCTTATTGCTGACAACGACGTGTAGACAAACTATTTGAAAGAGGAGCAGGGATGTCATGAGCTAAATGATAGCAATTTTAGTGGTTTTTCTGGATGCTGAAATGCAGGATGAATTGTCATAGGGAAAATTTGTGATTTTTAAGCGGGATATGAACGTTCCTGCCACTTCAGGCAAGCCAGACACAAAAGCTTCAAGTTTAGTTTATCGGGTGCAAAGAATGATAGAGACTGCCGTGATACGAATTAAATTGGAGCTGCTTCTGCATGCTTTAATCATATATTTGGTCAGTGACCAGAGGAGAAAGGGAAGCATTGATAATACTGGCAGCTTTTTAGTGAACTGGTAAACCGTAAACAGCAGAATTTGGATCGTAGTACTTCCAACGTTGACGAAACAGCGTGGCTCTATTCTGTGTTGCTAGACAGATCTTGATAAGGACGTCACAAATGAGCAGCTGGGCCGTTTCAGTTAGTTGCAAAGCTTTGTCTGGCTAGCTACCCCAAAATGGTCACCGAAAAATATGGCAACGCATGCAGTTTCACATTTTTTTTCGATAAAACATGCTTAACTTGCAAATATTGCGGCTATCGAAATGCTCGGATAAGTTTTCACTGCAGTGTGATTGGCAAAATTTAAATTTAATTCACTATGGACAACGCGGCTCCTCAATTCGTGTTCGCTTCTTTGTCAACTGTAGAGAAGTTATCCCTAACCTATGTACCAGAGGAGGATTTGGTTTTGATATGGATTTTTCAAGGAATGTTACTTGATTACATAGTGGGGGATTTCCAAGGGTAACCACAGAAGAGGTCAGTTGAAAAACTTCACATTCTGAAAGCAATGCACTCGGACGGAAATGCATGCTGACTCTGTGCTGAAGACTTCTCCTAAGGCATGGGTGGAAACAGCGGATATCGAATGAGTATTCGATTTTCCACTCGGCTTCCCCAATACTAACAATCGTTGTGCCACACTGGAAGCACGTTTTCGATTCATTGAGATTGAAACTGATAACGACTGTTATCCTTTGGTGAGGCTTTATAGATCAACAGATTAAATTGTAATATTCAGTAATAAACCGCAGTGAACGGGCATGGATTTCAAATTCAGTGCAACAAGTAACTGATGTAACGCCCATGGCAAATGCAGAATCTGCGTTACTAGCTTTTGGGCACAAATAGTCGGGTTACGTAATCGGATTAGCATTACTTCACTGCATGCTAAAATCTCCACGTTGCATTTACCGTCACCGAGAGGCTGCATTTTGATGTGGGGTAGCGAATTGATCGCCTTTATGATTCAACGAGCTATACAAGACAACGTATTCCAAACCGAAGATTCAATCTTACATGAAAGTTCAGTAGATGGAGGTCTGGCGAAGTAATCTCCTAGTCGTCCGTATAGGGCTCGATTTGGGCTAGCAACTCAACTGGAAAATGGAGCATAGTTTTTCCGAACAGATGGGCCGTTGTCCGCTGCCCCTGTTCTCGTTAGAACTAAGGACTAGTTGGAATCCCTAATCGTTGTGGTTAGTGGATGGGTCTTCGAGCGGTATCGTCCGCCGACTAACAGAAATCATAAAAAATTGTTTAATATTGCATCGGCCATTGCACAAACTAATCAGAACCGCGTTGCCCATTGCGTCGAGCACATGGGTTGGTAATGAGTAGACTACGGGTCAGAGAACCGTGCTGGGTTGACGTTGCACTGCCTTGTGAGTCAGAATTTCGAGTCCAATTCTCCGGTTAGGGTTCCGAAAAAAGAAGCCCTTCTGCGGTTTGAGTAACGATGAAGCATCACTCTCCCAAACATCTCTAGCACCCTTCCTATGAAAATTCTTGCTAACTTCCGCTCTTTTAATGTAAAGACCACACAAAATATCATGAGTTATTACGAAATGGCAGATTCAACTGATGACAGTAATAACCAGATAGTAAGAAATAGTGCGAACGTATCGCTTAGATTTAAGTGGTTGCTTTACTCAGGAGCCTATAATATTTGCCCACTAAGCCAGATAGGGCAACTACCTGTCTGAGCTGGAACACCTGAAACTTTAAAAATAAGTTTATGGCACGTCTTCGAAAGGCGCATATAAAACTTCCACATCTGTGGTCACATTTCTTAGCCTTGATACAGCTTCATTCCCGCCTTCTGCTCTTCGAGTGATAGATGATCCGGTTTCCAGTGATCATCGTCATACTGATATTAGAATCGCCTCGAACAAGAGGGCCGAACATGCACCGTCAGACTGGGTCCCAGTTAACAGTCGTTTGTGTTTAGGTCGGTTAGATGGTTCTGTACGCATCAGTAACAGTCCACTGAAATGTTTTTTCTATATATTCACCAGCTGATTGCAGTTCCTCTGAGAACAAAGGTGAATTCTCCCGATTGCTTCGAAGTTTGCTTTTAGTGGACGCTGTGTTCGTTGCTGGTAGGTTAACGTTCAGACGGTATACCTAGCAGAGATACAATGGCACATCGGAGTACCACATTCTGTCCAGATGATCGAATCGACAACGACGACTGTCAGTTTCACACGCACTATTTCTGGTTAGCAGAAACTTCTATCATAAAAAGTGATATTCGCTCACTTGGACTTACCGTTCTTCTTCACAGCAGTAAACTCAGAGTGAACCAATGGTCATTGGTCACCGGCGGCGCGGATCATTTATAGACTGTCGATTATTGTTCCTCGCCTATGGACCCAGAGGTTGTTGTGGGACGAGCTCGGTGTTGTCTGCGCCCAGTTTACGGTTGCTCCAAGACAAAAATCGTGCGTCCTTCGCAACCGGTTCTGAGTAATAATCGTCAATTTGACGTCCAGTCGGAGCTTTCAAGGTTTTCGTCACTGCCAAATGCCCAGTATCCGAGGGAACATTGGGAGAGGGATAAAGAAACCTTTCATCTAGTAACAAACGCCACGAAGAACTAGGGTTCATGCGGCGTTCATAGTCGACGGGTATCCTCGACCCTGAGGTTCCTCTGTTAGATGCCCGGAGATCCGTCTCTTTGGATGCCACTTACAACTGGACGCGCAAATCCCTGTGACTTCAATTTACCAGGACGCTAAGAAATGATGGCGAGCATTTTTTGATAAGAAAGTGGGGAAACCTTTAGCCTGCAATCTCAGTATATGACAGGATATCAGGAGCGTTGCAAATGTAGTCGCAGAGTAACCTAGGTGAAGTCCAGTTGGTCCACTGCCACAGTGAACTTTCCACCTTTCCCTACAAGTAAAATAATGGTGAGATCAATCCTCCAGCAGAAGTGGAGGTCATCTGCGAGATAGGTTTTCGGAAAAGACAAGGCTGCTGGTTCAGATGGGTTGCCTCTGTCATTCCTGAAAAACGGCGGCGAAGTGTTGTTATCGGAGTTACTAAAACTCCCGGGATCGATCCGAACAAAAGAACCGATTACCGAGATCTGGCATGAGTCGGGCATTTTATCGATTTTCAAGAGGTGACAGATGCTTTTGTGAAAACAAAAGGGGAATTAGATTGCTCAATATCTCATCTAACCTTGCGGACGTTATACTTCGCCGATTATCTAATGCTCGTTAAGAGCTAGCGCGTGTGAATCATGCCGATTTGTGATGCTGTCAGGGTTGCATCGATCACATCTCTATATCACAAATCATAGAACTCAAACACGTCTTCCAAAAGCTGCTGATCTCCGCTTTCTTTGACCTGAAAGAGGCATTCGACTCTGTCTAGCGGAATTAGACTAATGTCACCGTGATCACTACAATCACCCTGTATGTCGTTCTTGAAGATGGGTACAATCAGTGAGTCACTCCACCACAACGGAATAGGTTCTTCGTTCCAAATATCACGGAGCGATTAGGTAAAAGCTTTTCACAAGATTTCACCCAGTTTGAACAGAAATGGGGAAGTGCGTCGGAACCGGACAAACGTACCTTACTGCAATGTGGTCGGTCTGAGTCAGACTACCCATCGAGTTAGAGCGCCATTTCACTGTGCGACGCGAACTGTATCGAGAATTCGTACTAGACAGAAATAAATGATTGTCCGCACAAAACTGGAGAAGCTTTTCTCCGTTGTCCGTTTGCTGACCAGGTGAGGCACAGCGCCAACCTAAACAGGCTCCCGATACACTCAGTTTTCCAGCTTGGACGTTAAAATCACTTACTACCACTGCAATGTCAGAGTCTTTGCTTTTGCGAACAAGAGTGACGAGCTCGGCATAAAACTTGTCTTTTGCATGTCAGCGCTGCAGTCTGTTGGGGCGTATGCCGAGATGACAAATAAGTTGCGCTTAACATAGTTTTCCTCCCGAACATCGGTCGATTCACGCATTCTTACGACACAGAAGCGGCTGTTACCCGGGATGTAGTCTAAAACGGCCGCTTCAGCTTTCCCACTCAATACTCTTCCTACATCGCGTTGACCCACAGCTTAAAGTTTTTCGTCTCCTGAAGTGTGCAGAAAATACCTTGATGAGATATAAGGCGAAGTCGGTTGGATTACACTAGTCGAATACTGGATTCATGTTTCACTGACGCAACAGACATCAGTAGAAAGTGGGTCCATTGTCAAAGCTAAACACTCCTGTTGGTCGGCCTGCATGAGAGTGCGCACACTGAAGAAGCCGAGACTTAGGGGCTGATGAGCTTTGAGGAAATGTGAACCAGCATATTGAAAACCACCTACTACACTATTTGACAACGAACCGTTGCGACTATTGGAGGGGGGCATCATGGGCAGGCAGAGTGGGGCAAAGAGACACGTTGGATAAGAGAACTTTTTGAGCAATAGCATACTTATCTACCCATCCCGCTGGATATAATGGGCAGTGCAGTCCTGATTATCCTGCGCGACGACCGACGTGATATGGAATTATTTGCAGACGTGTAACTCACAGGGAATGGACGGGCACTGCTAGGGTGTCCAGCTGCTAAGCAGAAGAACGATTAGAGTTCTCAACCAAAGCCTTTGGTTTTAACAAGAATTCGATCGCAAGGCATCGGCGTGTGATTGAGTGGAAGTCCATCTATTTGTACCAATTGTTCTTCCACTCCTTTATCCGTCTGAGCTGCCAGCTCAAATCAACCCTAACACGGGGGATCAGGTGACTGCTTTGTCAGACCTCTACCTGCTTACCTTCCAGAAATGATTGGACCTTCGGCTTGAGACAAGCCATCTTGTAAAGCTCGTTGGGTCATGGAGGCACACAAGCCGTCATACCATGTCACAGTGCAGTCTGTTTGTTACAGATAAAATAGAGTGAGCGCTGTTCTGCTTGTACGAGGAGCATATTTCCCTCGATTACTGGATTACAGAGGCGTTTTTCTCGAGGCAGGCAAACGAAACGTTTGAAAGTCTTCCTCTATCCGCGAAAACAACCTTATTAAACTATAAAACACTTTGATAACACTGTAGGTAATGTCCGGTCGCTTTACAAAGCTTGCCACGAATCATCAGTGCTGCAGGGCGCACTAACCACATCCAAAGCCGAAGTTGAGACTCGAACAAGGGGTTTGTATGAGCTGAGCGTCCGTTTGCAGGACTATTCAGTTTCCCTAACGGTTTTATGAACAGTTATAATGTAAAATATGGGATGCGTGTCAAGGAATATGAGCGGTAGACACCACTGCTGGCAAAAATGCACTCTGATACCATGATTACATCCTCGTTGAGTATCCTCTACAGCGTTGAAGCTGATGATTTAAAAGTCAGATGAGACAGAAAATTGCTCTGTGAGCGCTACCAGTTTTAAATTGGTTGGGTCCCGTTAGTTGTTTCATTGAGAAATTTATTTTTGCAGTTGATTGTTTCCTCTCTATCTTCAGGCTCTTGACGTTCCCGTGTGATTCCATCACAAACACTCAAGATATTGCCTTCTTCAGAATGAGAAAACCATGAACTACACTTTCTCACGCCTTCACTTCTGGCGCGTCAGTCGCTGTGCATGTTCTGGATAACAGATCAACCAATTCCTTGACATGTTCCCATCCAATCTATCTATGGCTGTTGTTCGAATTGACCTCGGTTTGCAATTTGATTGTCAAGAACTGATGCAGATGTGAATGAAAAATGGAGATACAACTACATAGTTTATGTTGATCTGTATACATCAGAATTTGTGTAACAAATACCAGGACAATTTTGGCACAGAAAATTCCGCGGGGTGAGGGGTAATTGACGTCCCTTCCGTTTATGAAATAAATAATGCAGCGAAAGAGAATTCAAATTGCATGATAGGGATAGAAAAGTACGCTGCATTAGACTGGAAAGAGAAGCAAGGGGTTGTTGGGTGAAAGCTTTAAAACCGAACTTTATTATTTCTTTTGAAGTATAAACACGCAGAGGAGCATTCGAATAGGTAGGAGCTATAGCAGACAATGATTTTCAGACTGGTTGTTTGAGCGCGAACAGCATATCTGCTTTGCTACAATTGAGTCGGATCAACATGCTCGTGTCTCTCCGCGAGGCCTCAGTAAGGAGCAGTTTGTGTGCACCCAGACTGGAACAGATCGCAAATACTTCGGAGCTTGTAGGACAGGGGACTCCTGGAATGAAGTGGGAAGTTGCGGAAATCATGTAATGACGGATCGCAGATGGTTTTTGCGGTGACTTCATTACAAATTAAACGAACCATAATCGCCGTTACTGTTTCAGATATGCACTTTATACGCGGGGATGAATTCCGCCACGTGCTGACTGGTCAGTGTTCTTTCTGTTACACTCCGCTACCTCCAACACACCCGTACTTTGTTGCGAATGCGGAGACTCATTTGTTTACTCAATATTTCACGCGTCGGCTTTTCTACATACCCAGTATCACAACCACAGGCAAACTTGTGCGCGCTATTATAATTGCTTGTTATGAACCATAAAGATTATTCGGTGTGTGGTCCCTATTTTCACGTAATCAGCGGATTCAGCGCCCAGGATAGTAAATCAAGAGGATCAACGCCGTTATCACTGACATCGCAGAAGTCCAAATACGATCTTCAGGTTCTATTATTTCAACTCTATAACACGTAAAACTGGTTCGGTAATGGAAGAAACCCGCAAAATAGTCCGTGCGATTTCGTTATGCAGTGCACTCGATTGCTCAGCTAACCAGTATGCCAGACAGGAACTCAGATAATTCAGTTCATTTCCCACTTAAAAAGTACCCTAGCTGACGCAACGGGCAATCTATAAGCAAGCAGACGTAAGCGAATAGAAACGCATAGTGTAAAATCACCAGGGTTAAGCATAACTAACGTTAATGCTTTAGGTATTCCCATGATATGCGTGTCGAGGGATCACCGGACGATAAGCAAGAGGGTGTCAGAATGCAACTTCATGACAATGGAAAAGACCACGCTGTCTGTTTATTTGATTCTTCTATAGATAGGGAATCACTCATTATATGAATTTAAAAAGCCAGGTACGGACCATTATTTACGAGATTCGGAGACGACAGTTTCACATCCCTATTTATGCAAAAAAATTGAAGGCTATCATTCCAAACAGCATTTAGACAATCCAACCCGAAGCAGAACATCATCTCCCGTTGTGTACATTCCTGTATTCTTCCTGCTGTTCTTCGCTATTCTCCAGTTGCGTTTTCCGTTTTGCTGAAGACCTTTACGCCAATGGTCATCTTCTACACCAATTACTGATGCACGATCACCAACCAAAGTACCGTTCTCAAGTATTCACCCGTTTCATTTTCCGTCTTATACAGTCCCCAATGAGCATCCATGGGAACTCAATTCTCCCATGTTCAGCATATACCTGGCATATCTATAGCGCACCTCCATTGACTGTCTGAAAACCCGTACATGACCAACCGCACCATTCGTTAGCGGCTTTCATCCTATTATGACAAGAGTGCAGCCACTTTTGACTGGAATACAAACATGTGTATAAATAAAAGCCTACACAAATGCGAACCCTCGCCGCGAGAACTTCGTGAATATGAAACTGCGTTTTCCGTATTTCCGAACACAGGCGCAATAAATGGTTTTGGGAAGGACTGTACTTTTACCTAATCTTGTTTACTAGTGATTCCAACACAGTTTACTATCCCGATAGTACCTGTACAGCTTCAGCTGATGCCAATCATTTAAAATCGACTCAATTTATGGTAGCAGTAGCGCAAAACCTTTTTGTTGAAGCAAACAAACGACTTCCTCACTACAACCTGTGGACTGTGGTACGAAACAGGACGTTACAATAAATTCACTTACCCTCCAATCGACAAAGAGCACACATTTGTTGGATGCATCGATCTAAACGTGCCTCCTCGGAAGAGCGAGCTTGGAATTCTGCAGCAAGTGCTCGTAAAAATAGTTTCTCGTAGAGGGAACAGGCGCGAATTGCCGTCAATTTCGGAGTAGTAAACATCTCACTCAAAGCGGCATTGATGTGTTCCATACCGACGGACACACTTTCTGCATTGACCACCGACTTAGTCGATTTTGTCTTACGCAACGAAGGGGAGGAGGAGCAAGCGATCTCTGCTGCCCGTCGACAAATGTCCAACACACGACGCACATCACCAGATACAGCGGCTACCTTACGTGCGGCCAACTCGATTGCTTTTTCCTGTAATTATCACATGCAATTAATGGAAAATAAAACAGCTTCAAGATGGTACTATTATTTCAAAAAAATGGTCAGAATCAATAACTAAAAGTTCACGGCGAGCAAGTGATGGGAGGTGCGGAGAACAGCGTCGTGAATCTCACGACGTCGCAGCAGAAGTCTCACAGTTGCTACGGGTAAACGCAGCAATGTAACTTGGATTGATTCAGGTCATCTTTTCACGTCACGTGGGACTCAGTAGTCAGAGGAAACTCCTTCGGATTCGTCCTGTTTCGTCATTTTTACTCCCTCTCTGCGTGCTTTTGGTGAAACCAAACTGATCTGAGAAGCGCACATGTGGTAACTGGAAGGCTGCCCTTGCTTGCAAGATGGATGCTATCAGTCTGGCCAGTATCAACGTTCGGCCTCTTTCTAGGAAACTACTATGCCTAACCGGTACTGTGGATTCCCGAATTCACGCCAACGCAAGTGCGGTCTGTATTCGAGAATCCTGACTTAGTAAAATACCTATGAAGAGCTCGTTTGCCAGAATGGAGTCGAACGTAAGAAAACGAGTGGTGATGTAACATCTTATATCAGTAGCAACTGGTTCCGAAAGTCTAGCATCGCTTTCATTTTTCTCCCGTAGTGGCGTGACGGATAAGGTCCTGGCGTTTGGACGTGAAGGTCGCGGGTTTGAATCCTACCACCGCCGGTCAACTACCCCACTTGGCAGCCCTCTGCTGGCCGCGGCCCCCTTCCTGAAAATTGACCTACATCGTTGTTTCGTTAATAAAGGAAGTAAAAGATTGAAAAAGTGCCCAGTACTTTCTTTTCATCGTGTACGGTGATCATTCATTTGTTGCCAACCCCATTCTGTTCTTTGAGGAGTATTAATCTGCTTCACGGTGCCTCTTTCTGTTTTGATTTCAGCCAATCCCCCACCTTCTTACTCGCTTTCGGCTTAGTTGAACCGTTTTATTCCAACTAGAGGAAACGCAGTTGCGCCAGAGTAATCACCAACCATTCAGATTTTTTCTCACAGCTGAATACTTTTTCGTCGAACGACTGGCCTATCCTTTCTGTTGGATTCGAAATTCGTCTCCGTTTTGTACACATGCCAAATTTATGTTTATAGATCCCTTCTGAGAGTGCGCTATTTCTAACCCCAAGGTATATCCAAAGCGAGATTTGCTCATGAACTTTCTGGAACCGGGAAACCGTTTAATAACAAAACAAAAAATTGTTGGGCGTTGGAATAAGCCATTGAAGACAAAGTTTGTTACGAACAATTTTCCCCGTTGGAAATTTGAATACATCAACTAGAATCAATCGTTCGCACAATGTATCCCGAATCAGTTCGCTGCATTGACGGAGTGCTTACGACGACTATGGTGACTTTTCCTAGTTTAAAAAAGTGCACAAAAAATAACAAAATTGAATGCACATTTCAACAGTACGAGTGAACAATAAAACGACTAGTTGGAATGCTTGAATAGCTGGATACGTCCCGGTGATGATGTCACCAAAAGAACAAGAATACCCCAGAATGCCAGTCACGCTACACGTTCAGAGAAAGAAGAGTTGAGTTATTCTGTAAGACAGACCCGAAACTATACACTGTAGCAACAACAAAACACTATAATAATAAGCAGAATTGCTAAGCCAGCATTAACTAGAGCTCGAGTTCCTTGATCAGTACGGAGTAACAAGTAGGTTAGAAGGTGCCGCTGACCATATCTGGTGACAATTTTTTCTCCACAAGATGAAAAATCGAAAGCCGAGTATTTTTATCTATCAGCAAAGCAGCCTTTTGCAACTTTCCCCGTTTAATTTCCCCCTTATCTGTAATTCTCCTGGTGATGTCGTTTGTGAGCTACACCGTCGTTTGCTCACAGTTCCCACTGTCTCTCACTTTTTGTTTCGTATTAGCACTAGAAAGCCGACCAAGCGGAGCTTCTGATTATACAAACCACCCGGTCCGGATAGCATACTACCAGTTGGCTTTTAAATGCTCCCTAAAGGGGCTCATCTTTTGAATCACCTTTTTTGTTAACTTTCTGCTTCTTTGACTCCTCGGAACGAGGTTGTGAACAACCCTATTTCAAAATGCGACGGCTTTTATAACCCGAATATCTATCGTCCAATTTCTCGCACGGGTGTCCTCTCGAAAGAGTTCGAAGCCATCTTTAACCAACTGGGAACGTTCCAGGAATACCGAGGAGTGCAATCTCGTCGTTCCACCGATGATCTCCCGATTCTTGTCTCACAATCCTAGTTCGGCTCACTTGATAATCACGCAGAAACGTGCCTGGTGTATCCCGATATCTCTAAAGCCTTCCGCCGAGTTTGGCACAAACGTTAACTAGCGAAACAGCCCACATTTGGGCCATCCCCGGCTCTAACATTGTGGACATCAAGTTTTTTTAATAAACAAACAATTTCCGTCCCAGTTGATGTTCATCTTAAGCCATTTTCTGTGAATGCTGGCTTTCTTTAAGCTTTTTATCCTTATCATTTAATATATCCAATCCATCACCTCCAACCCATTTTACTAATATTTTGATGACA
The DNA here is from genome assembly GCA_008360955.1 of Fasciolopsis buskii. NCBI lineage: Eukaryota > Metazoa > Platyhelminthes > Trematoda > Plagiorchiida > Fasciolidae > Fasciolopsis > Fasciolopsis buskii. Next base: position 135,202 of record LUCM01001616.1, read on the forward strand.
TTCTAACGTTCTCTTTTATCACACTTCTTGTACCACAAGAATCAACGCTGATTATGATCGTAGTAGAACGCTTCATAACCCTTCTTCCTTTAACTTCCTCGAAACATCATTTGCCCTCGGCACTAGGATTCCAATTGAATTGCTTGTTAACCGCTGATGAACTTATTTATGAGTCACTAAGGTTGAGAGAGTACCGGCTACGCATACCTAGTGAGCGGCAATAACTGCAGAACCAGTCGTGTCTTTCCGGGAATATCTCATTCATATACGATACGATTCACAACAAAAGCCATTTGTTCTCTCCACATTTATTTTCAACTTAGCCGAAATGCACTTCAGAGACCATGGTTCACTTCTCGGTTTATCCGTAAACTATTCGTTATGGCGGTCTTTTTTCATTCCTCAACTTGCCTCTGGCGCTGCATGCAGTTCGTTTTCTATTCCGTGCTAGACGTTTATCCATCTCTCATTTTCTTCTGCTGTAGGAACCTCAAATCCTCTCCATATCTGAATACTGAAGTCGCTCGTTTGGATGTGACTGTCTTCTTTTATTTTGCTTCCTGACAGAGTTTGATGAAAGGCCATCGGAATGATCGACGATCCTTCCTTGACGTCAGACGATTGTTTCAACTGCTATTCTGACTGTAACCCGTATTCAGGATTCTAGCTAGCGCTCGGACTGCATAACACTCCTACTTCCAACCTCCCCATCTGTTCAGTATCGTTCTATTTAAATGCAAGGCCGATTAACTGGCTCGCATTTGAATTGAGGTTTATCCCTTTTAGCGCCGCTGTTTTTACGTGCAACCGAAGTTTGCTTTACACAGATCATGAGGACAACAGAAGTTAATGCCACTGTAACTTCAATTTTGGAGGTACACAGAAACTGGTTGTCACCTGACCTTTTGCAACCTTATACGATTCTACAAAACCCCGAGTTTCATAGTCATATTTATCGTCTTCAGTCCCCGCGCAATGAGCCCTAGCGGGTAAGGGGCATGTCTCTTCTTTTTACTGCACTCATTTCAAGCATGTAATAAAAACCTATTAATAAGTGCGAGATTAACAAAATCTCTAGTGTAAAAATTAATACTATGATTACAACCTCTAGCGCTTCAATCAGGCCACTGCTGTACTTAGGTAAGCTAACCATCATAAGTAACCACCGTTGTGCTAGCGGTCTGTGGACGTGTGGAATCAGTGACGGATAGACATCTCATACAGTGCTGAAGTTCGATAAACAAGTGAGCGAACCTGGATGGTGTTGTACCTCAGCCTCCTTGCCCGCGATCGTTGATGCTGGGTTCTAGCTAAGGAACTCAAGTCGGAGTACAACAAAGGCACTGCAGCCGATGATCCCCAGGTGGAATGGAATGGCTGCACACACTGGTTCCAAGCCATTTGACGATGGGCTTGAGCGTTGAAGCTGCATAATGATTCACCGGACACAGGCTTTCGTCGATGTAATTTTTACCACCAAGTGACAAATCCCATGAGACGGAGAAAAATAGCTGGGGATTCATCGAAGTCAAAACGATGCTTTACACTCACATGAAACACCGCAGAGACTATCCCCATAAGACGAGCCCGAACAATTTGAACTAACTGTTGATGGGAATACGGTGCGAACGTCAGCCGCGTCATACCAAGACGACTGGCCACCCGTGGCAGTAATAACCGTTCCGGCAGATCCATCGTGTTTGCGATTGCTAGAACAATAAGCGAAAACCGACCACGGCCGCGACCACAAGCCGATCGAGCAGGCCAGTCGAACAGATTGTACAACACGTCTTGACGTCGAGTACATAGCAAATCCAGCTCATCGATCACTAGGATGACTGGACGAGGATCCGATGGCTGTTTGGTTCGAGTCAACGGAGCGCCGCAGAATTCACGCTCCAGTTGTTGACAAGCACGCTTAGCTGACGTCAGTTTGCCGGTAAGCTTCTAGAACAAAGAGAGCAGTAGAGAGAATGGACGTTATCTTCGGTGAACTATTAGGAACGAAATGACAACCAGTTATTTCGAGTTATATATATATATATATACCGCCGACCGTGATGCATTAAAAAATCCGTTATCCTTCTTAAGGTACGAGCACCTACACAGTAAAACAAAGGGTCAGTAAATACCAAGCATTTACTTACCAGTTTCCCTTATATCTAAACGCACGAACCTGGCGACTCGTTATCTTCGCAGAAGGGTGCATAACATATGGCGACCCGCAGAACACTC
>LUCM01001617.1:4269-31312 GCA_008360955.1 Fasciolopsis buskii
TGCCTACCCGGTGCTCTCTTGTCCAAACATCCACATACTTGTACAGATTCGATTCTGGTGAGAAATATCAATTCGGAGTGTGGTATTTGTAAGTTGACCGTGAGCCTGAAAAATGACCGCGAGCAGTGGTGGATAGAGAACTCAGCGGCTCTTGGAAATGATCGTGATCACTACTGATTACAAGTTCCGGTTCATGAGTAATGCACGCTGTACCATGCTGCACTCAATTGTTCTTTGGTTGCAAGACATGGAGTTTGAATCGAGGATTTTCATCGCCCGGCGATTTTGATCATCGTTGTTTGCCCATTATCGCCGGGATTAGATGCAGCGACCACTTGAGCCATGTGCAGGTACTGGTTAGCGCGTCAGAGTTTGTCACGGCGTGCTGAGCTCAGTAGACTTTCCTGACGGGGCCATCTGTCGCATGTAACGAACACTCGTCTACCACACAGTGCTCTACTTCTCGTTCCTCGCCCAAAGTTGGGAAAGCCACACGGATGTCAAGAGATGGAGTAGCAACGTGGAATGAGAAAATGAACAGTCAACTTACCTAAAGTTCGTGTACAGTCTTTCGGCTTTTGGAGCACAAAGGAACAGCTGGCTGGAGACATTGGAGAATACGACAGCAAATGATGAATGGTGGCGATTTTGTCGTCATTTCCGTCGGACCGCAATTGTTAGAAAACAGCAGGACAAGACCCACTAATTCATTTCATTCTTCCAGGGCTACACATTGTTATGGCAGGCATGAGTATTCAAGGGGGACAGGGAGTGAACTTACAGAGGGCGAGAAAAGTAAAGGAATGCCGCAGCAGGTCTAACCGCACAGACAATTTCAATCATTCTGATTCGACAGGAAATGAAACACGGTCGCCATTGATCGCGGTTCATTGCCATATCCCTCAGTTTCTAACCAGCTGGTTCACGGGTCTTCCGGACTCCACCACGAAGACGTGGGATACCCACTTCAGCTACGTTCGCTATGCATTTTTTCATTCCAAATTGCCATGTCATCATCTGCCACGTGGCTTTCTCAACTTTGAGGAACGTACGGGAAATAAGTAGACGAGTGTTCGCCATACGCAACGCGTGATCCAACCAGCGTAGACTGCTAAGCTTCGTATGCTGAGATAAAGCGTTCTCAGAACAAGCACGGAATACAAGATTCCTAAACTGTATATCACCCACGCGGTCACTTTATCAAACCCTTGCGATGCTACGTAGACATCGGTGATCGAGAACCTCCAAGGAACATGTAACTCTGGGGAAAAAACACCGGTCAGTGAGACTTGCCTTGTTGTTTAACGCTGAATGATGATGATGAAGCGACGAACATCTTCGGCCACACAAACTCCGCGTCTCTCAACCACAAAACAGAACTGAGCACGCCGCAGCATAGCAAACGCGACCTCTCGACTTCAGTGAAGTATCAAGCCGTCGCCATAAGTTGTTCAGCCAAGCATACGCTACTCGAGCCTTGGATATACTCGTGCACATCGCTACTGCCGTACTACTATCCTTCGTCACGCATATGCCGGGGTCCACAGTCGTTTTTCTTCTTCATCCAGCACGAATTTCGATACTACTGTCGTTTAGTCTTGTAACAGTACTTAACACTTTGAAGGTGCAAAGCGCATGCCGGATGGAGCTACAGCCCACGCCAGTCTGTCTAGTGTACGTTGTGCATGCCCCGTAGACTCGAAAATACACAGCGTCGTCTGAGTAACCTAGGCGGAACGGTTTTCCACCGTTTGCCAGTTCGACTCCTACATCCTGGAAACCTCCTGAAGCGTCTTCCATTACCTCGTTTATGACGAATTTTAACCAGAATTTAGATGTGATTCCCTTGTAGAACACCACTAGTCGTTTCGAATGGAATTGATGCCATACCGCGTACCCTCACGCGACCATAGGTATGCTAGTACAACGCTCGCAATAGGTGGACAAGCTTTCCTGCATACTATTCCGGTGGAGAGCATTGAAAACTGCTACCCGATACACCGAATCGAGCAAAATCTATCACTGTAGGGTAGAATTCAGGGTGTGGTACGTCCCGAGTAACTGTCGTAGAGTGAATATCTGGACCTGGACGAAATTCGGCCTGTTGTTTGCGGATGTTAGTCTCGCGAACCGGTGTCAAACGGCGCAGCATTATCGAAGTTAAGACTTTAGTACCTACGGAAATTAAACGACCCTCCAATGATTGCTACCCACTTCATGTTCCCTTCTTGAAGGTGGGTACAGTCAGTGACCTTGCCGTCTATTATGCATTGGCTCTCCATTTCTGTCGCACGATTTCGCTATCCGAAGTTCACCGCCCACCGGTGCTGCGTATAGGCTTAAGCGGTCCTTTACTATTACCCAAAGCAACTGCTACTTCCATTTCTTCGGCTACCTTAACCTACCAGTTTTCACGATCATTCTTAAGGCTTACCGACAATTGAAACTGCAGCTCCCGACGCATCTTATTCACATGCCTACTGTTAGGAAGTTGGCATTTTTGCGCTATTAGGCTCAGCGACTTTTATAAGATCCAGTGTCCCTGATAAACATTAGATTTAGGACCACAGGCGAACCAGCCGTAACATTCATCGTCTGTTCGATTTTATCGCAGCGCTCATCGAGGTTCTTAGTTTATTGAATAGCTTGTTCACAGCTGGTACGAACAGCACAGTCAGACAGTCGTCCGACGGCCAAACGGGCTTAAGGTCGGCATCAATGGCCATTGAGTTGTAGTCGTTTACCGAACAGTCTGCCGTCGACTAACTGGGTACTGCTCGAAAGTGTCAGAAGGAGTGAATATCTGGGACGGTTTCTCAATTATCCACAACTATCACGGACCTCCTCCTGAGAGGAAAACTAGAATTTCCGGGTGTCCAATGAAAGACCACTTGACAGGCAAAAAACGATGGGAATACTTACTGATCTGAACTTACGCACAATATGGGAGCAGCGGCTAACTAAAGTGACTGTTCAAAACTCTTCTGTCTCTTTCGCAATGTATCTGGTAGTCGATAGAGCCGCTTTTTCGGGGCGCTACTGGAATACTCATAACGGGACAGAGAAAAAGGTATAGAGGTGTATCGATCAGTTTGACAATCTGCTGAACCATCCAACGACAAGCCTGGTAACTCAGATCCCTTAAACCAGAGTGAAAATTATAACACTTATTATAAGGCCTTCGAGAGGATGTCGTTGCTGTGAAAACTAACTGGAAGGCCTCTGGAGAAAATGACAGTGAATCGGAATTACGTAAATCTTGCCTTCTCACAGTGATAGGGTCTCTACACTCCTGTGTTCACTTTGGGAAAATGAATAATTACCAGTGTTCTGGGAAATCCAGTCTCAATTCCGTTATCAAGAAAGGTAATAAGATAATATTGCAGCGACTGGCGCGAAACCAACCTGACTGACGGGGCTGCGAAGATATTTTTCGTGCTCACACTGAATCGCTTCTCAACAATGGGGAATGAACACAGTCATCCCAACCAAGGAGGTTCCCGCCGCGATAGGGAATGGGCATAGCACATTTACTAGAACATTGCTACAGATTTCAGAAATCGATATCAGCCTGCTTCGTTGGTGAACAGACTATTTTGTAAACGGAATGCCAGAAAAGCTAGTCAGTCCCATAAAACCCTACCACTCAACCATGCACATTTGCAGAAGAGTCCGGTGAACCCCATCTCAGCTCCTGTATTCGAAATGGCTACCCATGGTCAATGACTTCATTTAGTCATACCAGTGGCTGAATAATGCGACAGAAAATCATCAACTGCCGTGGTGTAAAGCCAATCCCGAACGACTTCTTAGCCAGCGTTGGAGTTGAATAATAGAGAAAGAAGACAAATATTGGGGAATGTTAACATTTCGTATTACTCTCTCCAACCGCCTACGTAAAACGTTCTGAGAATTATATAGTATTAAACTATAAACCGCAGAAAGCAGGTATAGAGGTTACATTCAGTGCAAAAAACAATTGATGTCATCATGGTAAGCGCATATTCCGTGTTAATGGCTTTTGTGTACAAAGAGCCGGGTTGCGCAGTTGGGTTAGAATTGCTTCGCAGAAGGCTAAAATCTTCCAGTTATTATTGTGCAACAAGGGTTTAAGACATGAAATAGAGTCAACTGTGCTCCGTTTTTATAAAACGTTTCGCGATAGACGACTTTGGGTCTCGATCCCGTGTTCTATGAAATCGATTTGACCAACCATTTGGGAATATGTTCTGACATCTGTTGTGAAATTCTTCGGTATGTTCTATCGACGTGGATGCTGCCGCAACTTCAGGTAAAGTAAAATGTGACATTCGGATAGGTTCACGTTGGTTCAGAATGATCCTCTGGATGGTTGGCAAGACCCGAAAGTCTGTGGCTGAAAATATGCGATTTATGGCTGAATAGTTTTTTTAAAAACATCATTCGAAATATAGTCTTATATATATTTTTTTTCTTCGTTGCTTCATAGGTTGGATCTTAGTCGACTTTGGACGTCAATATATTTTACTGGGTAACCATTGCAAATAAGTGTTTCGCGAAGAAAGTTTTCTGGGAGGGCGTCGGGCTCACAAATACTCCTGGCGCGATGATGAAGAGTCTTTACCAGGCCACTTTTGTATGTGATTGATGTAATGCTTGCGAAATGTAAGCACTGACCACTCTATATGGCTTCTGTGGATGGAGCGTTTTATAGTCCCATTCGATCCCCCCGTGAGTTTGATGTCTAAAAAACTAAACCAGCCGTTGGTCTCTTCCTAATAAAATGAAAGACTAGGGCCAGCGGGATTAGTGGTACATAACACGGTGATTCCTCGTTAATAGTCAACGGGAATTAGAAGGGAAATGTTTGACGATGAGATGAAGTTGCATAAGTAATCAACTGACTCGTAAGAGGCACATTCGCAAAAAGAGAATCCACATTGATGGGAAACATCTTGTGGGAAGCTAAGGAAATATTTTCTAGTATATTTGCAGTTTCAAAAGTCCTTAATACGATGGGGCGTCAGAACCTTGCGAATGGGATCTAAAATGACCACTAACCAGCGTGCCAGATGGTCATACTGGGTGTTCTGCATGCACGGTATTGTTCTTAACGGAACACCAGGTTAATGGACTTCTGGCAGCCCTCTCATGTAAGGTGGTTCAGTCCCCATTGGTTTGGGACGTTTGTAATGGACCTGGGAGGTTCGTCAACTAAGATGCCCAGTTCACTTTCTGCCAATCGATTAATGCTATCGCGAGCCACATCCATCTTGCCCCAATCATTTATGACGCCCCAAATGGTCCCCGAATCAGAAGAACGATGACTGGTAAGATCCTCTCTAGAAAGTTTTGGAGGCACTCGGGCGGACGATACTTCGCGGATGCCCACGCCGCAGAAAGGTTTTTCATAGGTCTGACCCACAGGACAATGGTACATTAGCTCAACACGAGAACGAAACCGAAGCAGTCGCGAGGAAGCTCCTTAGCTTTTTACTGAATATCTCTTTATGTGTAGAGAGCCGACGATGGGAGACAACTGGCGGCAGAAAACAAGCTAAATAAAAAGGGTGCTCTGAAGAGCAGTCCATTTATTACCACTTTTCCTGGTTGATGCACTGGGCATTGCAACCCTGATTATCCTACACAACAACCGATGCGCTATGGAATTCTGAATATATGAACTACCGGTATCCCACTAGCGAAGATTATATATATATATACATATATATATATATATATATATATATATATATATATATATAATACTATATATATATAATACTTTCGCATCCTTCAAACCCGAAGTAGCTTGAATAAATATTACCGCATTCAAGTTCTACCTATGGCACTGTCTTAGGATTTAGGAACTTCGAAATCCGACCCAGATGGCTTCCGTATTCTTCAATCTTATCTGCTCTGGCACATTCAATGTTGGTAGCTGTCAGTCATCAAAAATTCTTCCAGTATTCGATCGATTGGATCATGTATAACAGTCAGGAATGGAAGCACAACATTCCCCCTGACTTCGACGTTCCTATCGGTCGTGCGAGTGTTGATAGCTGGCAGACTCAGCCGGGAAGAACGCCTTATTCTCTTCTCCCGTTAACGCGCTTGGGATCTGGGAGTATTATGTGAGCGGATAGATGCTGATGACAGTTTAGTAGACAATCTGTCTAGTGTCATGAATCCAAAGCTCAACATGTACTGCTCCCTAAAGCGACAACTACGACACTTTTCAGACTTCGACACCCGGTGGCCAAACTCACTGTTTATTGTCAGGGCTACCTTTCAGGAACCCCTTTCTTAGTAATTTTACGACGACAATTTTGGCGTAACTGGGAAAAGTTCGCGGGCTATCACTTTCCATGAATGGGAAGCAATGGAAGACAGGCTTACGGTGACTGGTTTCGAAAGTTCTACGAACGGCTACTTTCTGATAGTGTTGCATTTGAAATCAACTACACCCAACCTTGGTCCTCCAGAGGATCCTAATCCAGGCCGTAGGTTGCACTCTTTCACCTGAAGATTCCACACTAAGATTGTAAACACATTCTATTGGACAGATTCGAATGATTAAGATTGTAATTCTTCGTTCCCTTTCATCCGACATTTTATGCTGGTATGAAAACGAATAAATGAAAGGAAGCAAGTTCCACTATTCTTCATCAATCTATTCATATTATCGAGGTTCCCGTCAACAGGTAATCAGAACGGCTGAACTCAATGCACTTTTGAGTTATGTCTAAAATAAGTCGGACTGATGCATTAAACTAAATAATGAGCCAGTAATTCTGAAGTCATACATCGCGTTAAACAAGGCAAGTCCCAGTGACCACTGCTCCTTTTCCAAATTAACGTTTCTACAAAGAAAATGGCGAACGTTCAAGGGTAACAGGGCGTGGACCTATACAGCGGAGGAAAGATAGGAATGCTGCAGTAGTCAACACAACACAACCGAACTGTACAAATGCATGTCTGTCAATCATTCTGATTCAACAGAACATGATAACGATCGCCACTGTTCACATTTCGCTGTCATATCCGTCAGTGTCTTCAACCAGCTAGTTGACGGGTCTGTCGGACCCCAACCAACGTCATACACAAGTTGGCAAATCGCAATACATATGAAATTGGAGCAGGTTGTGATAAGCAGGACAGTCATGAGGGTACTAAAACTCCTTCGGGAAGTTCCGTTTACGTTCTGGAGATGAAAACGTTACTGCATGATTTGGTGTGCTCGTTCTAAAGGTTAGAAGAGAGAAGTAAGCAGTTGAACGCGACAGACAGTATAGATGCAGAATGTGATTACGAACACGGGAAAACTTAGCCTTATTTCTTGGAACGATTTAGTTTTTAACAGAAAGCATTGGTGGGATTCACAATCCAATATATTATTGCTCAAAACGAGTGAAAGACAATGCGTAGACAGAAGGGAAGTCGTGTTAAGCAGCAGCTTGTCACAGAATTCCTCACTGAAAAAATTAAGCTGACAAGTCCGCAGTAGAACATTTTACTTACGGTTCCTGCGCTAGATCAAATGCCCCCGTTATAGACTAGGTTTCATAATCTTGCTAGGAAACGTGGTGGAACTGTGGATTGAATAGCCTCATGCCAATTACAACCATTGTGCTGGTAGGCCAAGAGAAGTTCGACAACATGATTTAGGGCAAGCACTGGACCGCTGTAGGTTTTTCCGCTTCCCGGAAAGAATTCTGGAAAGGGCAATCTGAGGGCCGTGCACTGTTGTTTTTTCGCTTCCTCCAGACTTTTGTTCTGAAGTAGAGATAAGGGTGAAACATTGTGGTGTTAAATGTTGCGTAGAGAAACTAGCTTGTCGAAAAAAACTCGTGTTGCTGTGAAAACTGACAAAATTTTCTAACTTTAAACGATTGATCGGTCTAAATATACTCTTAATCACACGGTTTCTACTAGCGGCAACTGTAACACCTTCAAGGAGAATCGCTCTCACAGACGACGGCCAAAATAAAGCACCAATTAGGTTCGAAATAAACCATGCTCACCTTGGCGCTCCTTTGAGTCTCAACGGGGATCGGGGTTGAATACAGCGGAAACTGTTTATTGGAGGTTTTGATGTTCGGCTTACTTTGTCTTCACAAATGCACGCCATAATCGAAAATTGCCGTTTAAACTAGTAGATTCGCAGTTCAAAATAAACTACTTTTACACTTACCAGAATCACTAAGAAACACCCTGGCTTTTGAATGTTTGTAGCCGTTTATCAGAATTTTTCGTTCAATTTAGAAAACAGCCTAATAAAGTTAAAATTACACGGTAATACCACAGACGCTGATGCCTTCCCCCGTAGATTTTCAAAAAAAATTAAATGACGTACTGATAGCCATTGAGAATAAGCAATGAGTTCACTGAAATTAAGAACAATGATCCAGTGGTCAGGGCTGTTCCACCGCCAAAGTGCGAACTTCATTTCAATCGCAAAAAGGTCTACCCAACCCACTATCTTGTACAGATACTCAACAGAGGTGGAGAGCGGCATTCACTATGCTGCTGATGGAACGGAAAGTGCTTTTAGATCGCCATGTGTGATGCACACAGTCCACCTTGTGAATGCATGGAAGACCTGCGTCCAACGAGAAGTGAAACGTACTGAATTTCAAATTACGGGGCCGCCACAGTTTCAAAAACTATTTTCATCGTAATCATCTAGTTTTGAACCCTAACGTCTGCATTGAGCGGAAAGCGTTGTATCCTCTGTGGTAGGGACATCCTTGAAATAAAAATGGAGATGTGAGTTTCTGAGTTTCTCATCTCCAGCTGAAATGACTGTGATCATTGCAAGAGAAACGAAGTTCATCTCTTAGGACTGCGTAGTAAATGATGCAGTTTTGTGCAAACAAATGAGAATTGTTGTGTCAAACCCACCGTAGAAGAGAATGCAAGACATCAGGCTTGCGTACTCCCGTTATCTCGATGGTGTCCAGGCTGGTTAGCTTAGCTGCATACCGGTAGCAAGATTTAGCTTCAGAATTCATTGGACTTGAAATAGCTACTTAGACCGATACGAACCCCTTTTCGATACAGCAAATTACAGCAGTTAAGAAGAATTTAATATGCGGTCACGGTACACTACAACTAATCAAAAACTTTGCGTGGGAAGCCCATGAACAGGGAAAAATACATCTGCCGCTCTGATATAAGAGGGTGAGGTTAATGACCCCTTGCGCTCTTGAAAGTCTTTGGCTTTTGGCATGCCGCGTGCTTGTGTCAGATTTGCCTAACAATGAGCCATCTGGCAATTACTATTGTAAAATAACAACACACATCTTATTCAATGAGTAGGCCGCATTTTGGACTTGTCAATACTGAGCAGTAACCCTTTCACGTTCGCCATATCGGCGACCGCACCAGTAATTCAGGAATTGCAGAGAACCAAATTCGAAAAAGAGCGCGACAATCGTGTTACCGCCCAGTTCAGACTGTGCAATTTACCTTGTATTAACATGCTTTAGTCAAGTTTGAAACAACACAGCACAGTCTATTCAAAGGAAAATGAACCAAAAGTAGTAAAAAGTCCCACTGTTTAACGCTGAACGATGATGATAATGGAAGTCACACTCGCTGTGAGAGTAAAAGAATGAAGGGCGTACTTGAGAAATTAGAGACCGGTGGAACCTGATGAGGGCGAGGTTCGAGTTTCGATAAAAAATAAAGCGAGAAGAAAGAAGGAAACGGTTGACAAAATTAATGTCGTTCAGATCGCGAGCGTTAATTAGAGTGGCGAGTTCCTAATGGCCGTGCGACTGTGCAGTCAGTGTAGCAACGGGAGGGAGGACGGTTGTGTAATACCACAGTTTACGTCAGAAAACCGGTAACAATAATCGTGAGATATCAAACAACGGGATACACTAAGAGTCAACAGAAAAGGTGGAGTGGAGTCGGCACCCAGGTGCTTCACTACGTGCAACAGCTACAGAACAGCTTCGAATTGAACCTGGGTTAAGAAACCTATGTGCACATACAACTCCGTGTGCGTTGAACAACCTCTCCCGAAGAAGTCGTTGTCTTTTTGTGGTGGAGCTATTTTCACTAAAGTGAGCGGACAGCGAATGTCCAGCACTCTCCACGTGGCCAATGAAACCAACCTGAATGCAAAAGGATTTTACGTCCACATATCGGCACATGGAACCATATTTCAACCATGGGCTACGTCGGACAACAGCGGGCAACCGAACGGGAGTTCTGTGGACATGCGAAAAATTAGGCCCCAACCACTTGATCCATTCTAGTCAAATGTCTCTTCCAAAGACCAAACTCTAGGGCCTAGAACCTTACGTCTTACATCTGGGTTACTGAGAATACTCTCTCGCTATATTCTATCGGTAATGCAAAGACAACAGTGTTCCAAAACCGAAAATCTTCACACATCTGTTCACAACGGCCATGTTTTCTGGAACGTACAATGGAAACGACTCCACTATTAGCGTGCAAACTGGACTCTTGGTCGATATCCAGATGTCACACCGACCAAACAGTTGTCTCAAATCAGCTAATTCCATTCGAGGCTCCTGGGTACGCGAAGACGCGTCATCCGATATACCACTACTGTTTGAAACATAACTACCCAAGGAACTAAATTTGTCTGCATCACACCAATCTTACCAAGAACAAGGGTCGAATTGGAGCCAAGCCAGACATGCAACAGCATTTTCGGTTCAGTTTAGTTTCAGCTTGGGCAACCACAAACCGCACACCAACGTGCTTTGGTTTTGATTGCTACTTCACAGCACCATCTGCTCAAACAGAAAAAAGAACAAGGAATAGTGAAGACAGGCTGTAAAATAGTAAGCTGAGGAACTGTACAGAAGAAAGGTTTCGAATGCAAGGACGCCACTGAGCCATATCACCTATTGTACCCAATCATCTTAACCGGATCCTAACCCAGTAGTCTGACTGCAACCACAAGAGTCAGTCCACTGATTTGAGTTTCCATACTTTTTACCCATGTCATCGACTACCCACCCCAAACCATCCTCCAATCATTGCCTGTCTTGAAGAACAGCGTACAATGAGGCAGGTGTTCTGTGGACATGCCCCGACCACCTCAACTTATTCTGAGTAGATGCCTGTTCCAAAGGTTGCACCTGGACTAGAACCCGGTACCGTACGCCCAACGTCCGAGTTACTTACAGAATTCTACCAATACTACGAAGACAACAGTGTTCAAACACCAAAAGTCCTTGCATACGGCCATGTTTCGGAGCCGTAGACCAATATCGACCTTACTGCTGCCATGTATACTCAACCCTTGGTTGATAACCGGATGTCACGCCGACGCCAGAGATTCTTAACATTAGCAAATACCAATTGAGCCTTCCGCGTGCGCGAAGACACCTCATCTGATATAAGACTGCCAGATGAGATGCGACCGCCCAAGTAACTAAATCTGTTTACATCATCTAGTTGCTCTCTGAAATAATGAGATTCAGCTTTCAGCCAATCCGGTCTTCCAAAAGCACTTCACACTTCGAAGGTACTAAACACGTACCAAACATACCTACACTATCGTCAGACGATCCAGAAAAACCCGCAACCTACTTGGATCTTCACTCAGTAGCACAACATCGTCCGCATATTTCGAGTCAGTTTCCTGTCTGAGCAGGTATGAATGCCACTATCCTCACATGAGGATAGGGCCACCACAACCATTTCAGTGACAAAGTTAAAAAGGATAGGGGAAAGGAGTCAACCCTGACGAACACCACTCGTGGTGAATTCGGGTGAAGTACTACCGTAAGCACGAAATCGGCCTCGACTATTCGCGTAGAATGGATCAGTGCAATGAATTTTTCTGAAATATTGCTCAATGAGACAACGCCAAAGAACTGCACAATTGACTGAGCCAAACACCGCTTTCGCATCAAGGCAGACAAAAATTGTGGGTTTACGGAATATGCCTATGTTCTAAGATCGGTCGCGAAGTGAAAATTTAGTAAAAACAATCCCGACCATCCTTGATGAAGGATAGCGACAGTCCATCTGATCCAGATGCCCTGTATCTTCCAAGAGAACCTATCTTCTTTATCACTTCCGTTTCCAATGGAGGGCCGGTATCTACCTGTTATTATTCCCATTTTCTTATCCACAACTGCTCTCGATCATTTCTCAGACTCTCAGTCAGCTGACGTCTCAGAGATCTACGCGTCTCTTTGCATGCTGCATTTGGGGGGACGGATCTGCGAGCATCTAGGAGTGCAACTGAGGTCGAGGATATCCATCGCCTCTAGGATCTATGTGGCAAAGAGTTCAACGCAGAAGTTGCTGTTGAGCGCAGAGCTTCTTTGATCTATTCCCAGTGTTCGCTCGGAACCCGGGCATTCTCTTGGGACGACAAGCACATTGAGAGTTCTGATTGGAATCATAGTCGGCGGTTATCGTCTAAAATCAGTTTTCCAGGACAAGTTGTTTTCGTGCCGATGTGACCACGGACTAGGCGCAAACAAAAGCGAGTACGGACCAAAGCATGATCTGAGTCCACAGTAGTGGACCAGAATGATTGGCAAACCTCAATTGATCCACGACACCGGTGACCGATCGCAATGTGACCAATCTGAGTCCAACGCTGGGAAGGCGGAGGTCCCAGGTGAGCCGATGTCGCTTTTTATGACAAAATTTGGGTCGTTAAAAACAGCTTGTGGTTAGGACGAAGTTGGACGAGGAGATCTATGTTGTTGGTGCGATTGGCTGGGACAGAAAATCGACCTTCTTTAAGTATCCAAGTTGGGTGTTAAAATCATCAACAACGACCACAACCTCCGTTGAAAGCACACCGCGGAGAAAGCGAGCTAACTCCCGGTAGGGCTCGTCTTTCGCTTCGCAGGAGTTACAATCGATGGGCGTAAAGACAGACACGACGAACAACCAACAACGCTTCATTCAACTACTACCGACAAGTGAAGAACCGTTCAACCGAAATGCACATGAACGACTGTTGACTGGGATCTAGTCTAGCAATGCACGCTCCGCTCACATGTTCAGAGCCATCCCAATTCCAGACTGACCACGAACGCTTGAAACCGGATCACTGGATACGCGAAGAGCGAGACGAATGAGGTTGCATCTCGGCTACGAAGAATGATCACGGGAATGGGATCCTGTATGCGAGTTCCGAAGGCATCATGCACCCTTAAAAGTTTCAAGAGTTCTCGCTAGGGTGTGCGGACAATGAAGGCAGTTAAGTAAAGTGAACATTTAGGTCTAATCAATGCTTGCAAATTGCTTCTTACCCTTTCAGTTACGCTGCCATCCGATAAATCCATCGAACCGCAATTCCTCGTGGAAACTTGCTTGGTTCCTGTATCGGAAGAGCGGAAATTAGAAAGGTTTCCTGCAGAAAGGATGCTGGAGGTATTTGGGCTACCGGTACGTCACGGATGGTCACACCGCAGAAGGGGAACCCTAACTGGAGCCAATGACCCGAAATGCAGTGGGAGTTAGCCCACCACGGAAACTCGGAGTAGGCGTACACTGATCACTACCGACCGCGCTCGGTGCAATGGATAGTGCGGTCCTGATTATCTTGCATGACGACCGATGCCGTGTTGAATTCGTTTTGCTTGTGCTGTTCACAGAAGTTTTGGGATCAACACTAATAGTGGACGATTGGGGCCCTCAACCAAAGGCTTTCAGTGGAAGGCCATATAGTCATCATTATCATCAGCGTTCAACGTTAAACAGCAAGGCAAACTTCCCCAGAGTTACACGGTTATATAAAAAAAGACGGAATATCCAACGGGAACAGGAAGTGGACCTACACAGGCGGGAAACGATAAGATGCTGCTGCAGCCAACACACGAAACACAGTCTAACTGTACAAACGCACGTGTTTTCAATCATTCTGATTCGATAGAAAATGACAACACGATCGCCACTGTTCACGGTTCACTGCAATATCCTTAAGTGCATCCAGCCAGCAAGTCGACTAGTCTCGGACCCCAACCACGAAGGCGTGAGACACCTACTCTACCTAACTTCGCTGTACATGTTCTCATCCCACCTTTCCATGTCATGTTGGTCTTCACATGCCTTCTTCCATTCCTTGGAAGAAACACAAAATAGGGCACGATATGGTAGACGACTGTTCGCCGTACGCAACACGTGATCCAACCAGCGTAGTCTAACAAGTTTCATACGCTGAAACAAGCTGTTCTCAGAAGTGGCACCCAATACCAGATCCCTAACCTCAATATTACTCACCCGGTCACTCCATCCAATCCTAGCTATACTACGGAGACATCCGTGGTCGAAAACCTCCAACCGACGAACATCTCCCACACGCATACTCCATGTCTCGCAACGATACCACAGAACTGAATGCACTGCAGCAGAGTACACACGACCTTTCAACTTCAGTGAAATATCAGGCAGACGCCACAAGTGCTTCAGTCCAGCGTGAGCTGCTCGAGCCTTCGATATATGCGTGTTCACCTCCATTGCCGAGCTACCATTGTTTGACACGCAGCTACCAAGGTAGGTGAAAATGGTCCACAGTCGCTATTTGTTCTCCATCCAGTATCAAGTTCGGCGCTGCTGCCGTCCAGTCCTGTAACGGCACTTTGCATTTTGAAGGTGCAAAGCACATGCCAAACCGAGCGACCGATCTCGAGGGTATGTATAGTGCACGTTGTACACGGTCTGCAGACTCGAACAGACACACGACGTCGTCTGCGTAGTCCAGTTCACATAGATTCCCTCCATTTCCCAGTTCGACTCGTACATCCCGGAGATCTCCTGAAGCATCTTCCATCACCTCGTCCAAGACGAAGTTGAACAGGATGGAGAGATCGGACGCCCTTGTCGAACACCGCTAGTCGTTTCGAATGAACTTGATAGCTCACCGTATACCTAACGCGACCATAGGTATGCGAGTACAATGCTCGCAACAGGTTCACAAACTTCGTTGGCATACCCTTCCGGTGGAGAGCACTGAATATTGCCGGTTGATCCACGGAGTCCAAAGCACCTTTGAAGTCGAGGAAGACTACGATCGTAGGGCGGCGGTGTGTGTGGCGCGTTTCGATTATCTGCCAGAGAGTGAATATCTGGTCGATGCAACCTCGACCTGGAGGGAATCCGGCCGGCTGTTCGCGGATATTACTCTCGCGAAGCGGTGTCAAACAGTGCAGCAATATCGAAACCAACACCTTATTAAATATCGGAATTAAACTAATCCCACGATGATTGCCACACTCACTCCATGTGCCCTTCTTGAAGATGAGCACAATCAGTGACTCACCCCACGATAACGGAATACGGCTCCTTCGTGCCAAATATCATTGGAAAGCAAGGAGGTAAGTGATTTCATCAGAGCTTCTCCAACCCAATTGAAAAAGAACATGGGGGAAGGTCGTCGCGGGCACCGGCTGCTTTTCCCCTCTGTCAGAGAAGCCGAAACATTCGACTGCACTTTTCACTTCCGTTAGGGAATCAGGTTTTACACCTCCACTTCAGACGTTCGGACTAAATACGTATGGCCAACCTAAACTGCATCCTGAAATGCTTCTGCCCAACGTCCAAGCCTTTGTTGTCTTACGTGAATGACTCTCCAGTCCTATACGCACACGACTTCACTAGCCGAAGTTATCGCCGCCCACCGCTGGTCGCGTATAAGCTTAAACAGCCTTCGGACTGCTACCTCAAGGGGCCGCCTTCCTCCATATTTCGGCTACCTTAAACCCACCAGTTTTTCGCGGCCATCCTAAGGCTTATCGTCAACTAACGCCACTGCAAACTGCCGACGCATCTTATTCCCACTTCCTTTGGTTAGTTAGGAGCCAGCTTTCTTGGGCTCCATTAGACCCAGTCTGTCTTTGATTGAACACTAGATTCCTAGGACCACCAGGCGCAAATCTGGCTGTCAAACGGCATAGCCTGCTAAGTTAATTTCCATGCTCGTCAAAGTTCTTAGTTTCTCGGATAGTTTACGTTCATAGCTGTTGCGAACGGCCAAAACAGACAAACGTTCGACACCCAATCGGGTATGTGGCCTGCGCGAGGACCATTCAAGCTAGTCCAGCAAAAATCGCAATTAAAACTAACGGCATGCGTCCGATTCACGTACGTAGCTCTCAGTATGATCTACAGTTCTGCGAACAGAACCGCGCCAACGGTAGCTAAACTGCGATATGGTCCAATCTGACTTGAAGTACCTGTCCGTAGTAGAACGCCCTCGTCGCCAGTTGCGACGCGAACTGTCGGGAAATTCGTGCTAGAATAGAAATAAATGATTTATCTGCCCGCACAAAATTGGAGAATCATTTCCCCTGTTAGTCGTTTGCTGAGCAGGCACGGCACACCGCCCACCTAAACAGGACTCCGATGCACTAAGTTTTCCAACTTGTGCATTAAAGTCACCTGCTACCACTACAATGTCAGAGCGTTTGCTCTTCCGAACAAGAGTGACGAGGTTATCGTAAAACTTGTCTTTCTCCATGTCAGTGATGCAGTCTGTTGGAGATAACAAATAAAATGCGCTTAACACAATTATCCTTCCGGACGCCGACTGATCCTTGCAGTCTCATGGCGCACAAGCGACTGTTGACTGGGATCCAATCTAAAAGGGCTGCTTCAGCCTTCTCACTCAAGACTATTCCTACACCACGTTGACCCACAGCTTGAGCTGCTTTGTCTCCTGAAGTGTGCAGGAAATATCCTGACGAGACATTTGGCTTAGTTATTCGAATTACTCTACTGGAATCTTGAACTCGTGTTCCACTGACGCATCAGACATCAATCGAAAGTGAATCCACTGTCAGCTAAACACGTCTGTTGGTCGGTTTGTATTAGAGTGATCACGTTGAAGGAACCGAGATTCAGAGGCTGACGAAGCTTGAGGCAACCGCATTGTACAATTCGGCGGTGAAAAATGCGTGCCAGACACATCCACACTGACATTCGGACGACGTGAAGAGATCGCAACCGATCTGGGTCCTCAGCGAACAACATAACGTCGTCCGCATGTTTTAAGTCCAGCAACACAGTACCTGAGAAAATATCAATGCAATCATTCTCATGTGAGTATACGACGATTCTCGTGACCACCTCAATGTCAACGTTGAAAAAGGTGAGGGGAGACAATCCAAAAGAACATCGATTTCCGTGGTGAACTCCGGTGGAAGAAGGCCGTAAGGATGAACTTGGAGGCGGTTGTTCCATTACAGAGGTTAGAAAAGTGAAATAAATTTTGCTCGAACAATCTTCAATAAGAAGTAGCACTAGAGAACTGCTAAACGACTGGGTCAAGCGGGACATGCAGATCAAGAAAGAGAGATCACAGATCTAAGGAATGTATATCTGTGCTTAGAAATTTGTTCCATACAATATCGAGTCCGAAACCGGACTGGTTATCACGCGTACGCCTGTAGCGAGCAACACATAATAGGCGGAGAATAATGCCCGCGAACAACTTAGATGCGACACCTAGAAAATTAATTCTGTGATTTTTGCATGAGGATCTATCCACCTTTTTGTAAACAGGTACAATCATACATTGAGACCAGCCGTTCGGAATTAGTTGCTAAACTGACGCTGAGTTTTGCAAACTCCTATGTTAACACATGACCGACGCCCTTGAAAAAGGATGGAGACAGCTAATTTGGTTCATTTGCTCTATACGCTTTAAAAAACCTATCTCCTTAATGACTTCCATTTCTGGCAGAGGACCGTTAGCTATCTATATTATTGCACTCCCTAGCATAAATGATGTCCGTCGTGGAACTGTCTTTTGAAATGCCCTGCCCAACGCCCCTGAGAATGAGTCAGTAAGCTGCCGGATTATTTGATCACTTCACTCATACTCAGCTTCCATGAACCAGTACTACGAAAAAGCCAATACAAATTTGGTTTATTGCAGATGGCCACAGTATTCTCCTATCTATCACCATCCGTGGTCATTCCCCAGGCTCCAGCTCAGCTTACGTCCCAGGGTTCACATCCATCATTGTATATGGCATGCGGGAAGACGGATTTCCGAGGGTCCAACAAAGAAACTCAAGTCAAGAATATTCGTCGCTTCTGATGTCCATGTGACGAGATTCAGCGTAGCGGTCACCACTGAGTGTAGGGCACTCTCGATACAGTGAAACAACAATTTTCTAAGCGCGGTGTGCTGATCCGCGGGAAGATTACCTTCTTGATGTGTTCATCCACCAAACATCCAATAACATAAACATGTTCCTGGTCTAGACTCAGTAATGGCTGTTCTGCATCCGGAGACAAATAGACGATCTTTTTGTGATAAGGAAACACCGTCCGTGCACATCGTTCGTGCTTTCCGATCTGCGTGGGGGAGAAGGGTGAAGAACAGCAACAGATTTGTGTAAACCAAAACAGTTTTCCAAAAAAATATTTTTGAACAAGAACACAGAAGTAATTTATTGTACAAGTTAGTGCACCGTTGTCTAAAAAGTCAACCAATCACCAATCTATCGTTCAAGAACGATGACTAGTATCAAGTTTTCCGAATTATCTCCATAAGCTGAAACCTCTAACCTACAGCTAGCATTTACGTCTCGTTATCTTGGCCTTTCCAAATAGTGAGTCAAACTTGGCAACCTACCGGATGCTGATCGATTGATGAGGTTTAATTCTCTCTCAAACGTGCATCCAGAGAAAGAAATGAACGCACAAAGTAATCCGGTTTCCGTTAGTAGTCGGGATGCGATTGGCGAGCTGAACACGCGACCGGATGTAGCCCATCTCATTTACCTGTCTCGGGCTTACCCGGTTGGACACCAAAAGCAACGGTATCAACTTGGAAGCATCTGAAAACAATTTCAGTGATCACTGGGTATTGAGTTTGATATGCATGCGAATGCACAAGCATACATACACACGCAGGGGGTTGTGACAAGGACCTGAGAGGGGGTGTGGGTAGGTGCACATTTACGTCTCGTGATGCGAGGTTGCGAACAGCGATCTTGAGAAAGCTCGGGCGTTGATTGGGATAATTACCGAACCTAACTGAATTGAAGGAATTGCAAGATGGCATGAGGTAACCTTACCACCTTTGCTCAAATAATAACACTGGCTATCATTTCGTCTAATTGGTTATTACCCTGGGCTATTAACGCACCTTGGGTATTAAAAGAAATCTGGTACTTTCATAAGCAATCCAGCATCAAGTGCGCAGCTTTCTCGCCTCCAACGTTTGGTCATTGCAGCAGCTTTTCTAGTATTGAACTACTTGCACGTAGCCGGTGAATTTTCTGCGCACTGCATCTCTAATTTCGAACTCGCCTTGCATTAACTGTAAATCATTTGAGCATGTTCTCAAAACTAAGATACTACAGACAATCCCAAGCTCAATTTTGTATCCACTGTGAATTCTGGTCATTTTCACACAACTCAGGGGAGATGAATGTTAATGAAGTTGCAAAGAAGCAAAAATGACCTAATTTCGACAGCGCATATACAGAGGACCATTGACTGTAAAATTGTTGGCTTTTCAAAATCTTGGGTTTCAAATGACGCGCCGTTGTGCACGTCAATGGGGATTCTTAAGCAGATGGGCGGCTCACATAAAGGATAGGGATGGACCTTGCTATTCGGCCCAAAGATCCAGCTTTTACCCTAATTTCACCATTTATCCTCTATTATTGTCTAAGCAAAAGGGAATGATTATTAATGATGTCCAGGATCATCAGCCAAAACGGCCCGGTGATAAACATAAGCATACGTAAAAATGCTAATTTGGCGGCCAAATTAATCACCTTCACTTGAAATCGCACACGCATATACACAATATATATATATATATATATATATATATAATATATATGAGTGGAAATATCTGCAGCTCAGGTTGCATATTTTAGAGGTTAGAAGGCACACACTGAGTTATAACGTCTATTGTGATGTTTCGATCCAAACTAGGACTCGCTGACACGTTTGACGAGTCCTAGTTTGGATCGAAACATCACAATAAACGTTATAACTCAGTGTACGCCTTCTAGCCCCTGATATATATATATATATATATATACATATGAAATGTTAGGTTCGTCAACACTTACCACATAGGATTCGAATCCGACACACTGAGCACGACATGCAGATGCCAAGGGACCGCTGGGATTGAAGTTAGTCAGGTGTAAACTGAGAGGGGTTTTAGAAGCCCTGTTAGCTCCGTATGCTCTACATACTTGTTGGGCAAATTTGCTGCACTCCTACACAATCCGATAGGCGAAGTACGGTGAAAAAAGTTACCTTTTTGGACATTTCCTTTTCATACGTGCAGTCTATACACACCACAAGACCTTCCACAAGGCCTTGCTGCAGTCTGGTTTTGGTTAGTTGTTTTTGTAAGCGCTTGCTGCAGTACGTTCCATCACCAATTTGCTTACGGATCAACTGACGGGTCCGTTCCTTTTTTCGACATTTTTCTTCTTTTCGCATTATTTTTCTTTTCGCCACTTTTCGAAGATAAGTACGCTCAGATTTTTTGGGCTATTGGTAACATCGTGAGCATGAAACGACTAAGTGCATACCTGCCGATTCCCCGGTGACATCACAAGCTACATGAAAGTGTACAATAAAAAACCGACATGTACACCAATCCCATTTAACTGAGGATAGTTTAAAAAAATCAACTGGTAAAAAGGAGGACAAAAATGGACCCAATCTCACAAAACGCTGAAGGGAGTGTGCGCATAAATTGTTACGCCGAAAACCGAGTTATAGTGCTGTTTGATCTGCAGATTGAATAGTAAAGAAAAATGACCAATGGGCATTATCACAGACCGTCTGTTGAGGATCAGCTTCATTTTCTTTTACAATCATCCTCGTGGAAGGCTCCTATAAATCAGGATGGAGGAGAATAAGTTTGAAACATGAGTTTATCCACAAGTCGCGACGAACCTCCCAGGATCCCAACGCCAATCAGCACCAGACCAATGAAGTTCCGGGTCTATCGACAATTGCCACATAGTAATTATAATCGCTGAGTTAAACAGCCCGACTAGCTCATTGATCGTTGGGTTTATCCCAGAGTTACACGCTACCACGAAAAGAATGAATATGCAAGACAGAAAGAAGAACCTGGAGAGGGAGGGAAAAGAATGGCGCATCAGTACCCACGTTCCTCGGTAAGGTGGAGAGGGTGTCGCAGGATGCGAGGTGTCTTTTAAGCTTGGTGATCTCTGGGAATGCTCCTAAAAGAACGTGTGTTGAACAACCTCTCCCGAGGAAGTCGTTGTCTTTTTGTGGCGGAGCTATTTTTACTAAAGTGAGCAGACTACGAATGCCCAGCACTCTCAACCGGGTTTATTTCACATGACCAATGAAACCAACCTGATTGCAAAAGGATTTTACGTCCACATATCGGTACATGGAACCATATTTCAACCACGGGCTACGTCGGACAACAGCAGGCAATGGAAGGGGCGTTCTGCGAACGCGCAAAAAATTAGGCCCCAAACACTTAATCCATTCTAATCAAATGTCTCCTCCAAAGACCAAATCGTTATCATCATCATCATCGTTCAGCGCTACACAGCAAGGCAAGCCTGACTAACCGCTCCCTTTTCCCCAGGTATGCAAGTTTCTATAAAAAAGACTGAATATCCAAGGAGAACAGGGAGTCGACCTACACAGGCGGGAAACGGTAAGGTGGTGCCGCAGCCAACAACCGGAACACAGTCTAACTGTACAAACGCACGTGTTTTCAATCATTCTGATTCGATAGAAAATGACAACACGATCGCCACTGTTCACGGTTCACTGCAATATCCTTAAGTGCATCCAGCCAGCAAGCCGACTAGTCTCGGACCCCAACCACGAAGGCGTGAGACACCTACTCTACCTAACTTCGCTGTACATGTTCTCATCCCACCTTTCCATGTCATGTTGGTCTTCACATGCCTTCTTCCATTCCTTGGAAGAAACACAAAATAGGGCACGATATGGTAGACGACTGTTCGCCGTACGCAACACGTGATCCAACCAGCGTAGTCTAACAAGTTTCATACGCTGAAACAAGCTGTTCTCAGAAGTGGCACCCAATACCAGATCCCTAACCTCAATATTACTCACCCGGTCACTCCATCCAATCCTAGCTATACTACGGAGACATCCGTGGTCGAAAACCTCCAACCGACGAACATCTCCCACACGCATACTCCATGTCTCGCAACCGTACAACAGAACTGAACACAGCGCACTGGGGCACAATACACACGACCTTTCAACATCAGTGAAATATCAGGCAGACGCCACAAGTGCTTCAGTCCAGCGTGAGCTGCTCGAGCCTTCGATATATGCGTGTTCACCTCCATTGCCGAGCTACCATTGTTTGACACGCAGCTACCAAGGTAGGTGAAAATGGTCCACAGTCGCTATTTGTTCTCCATCCAGTATCAAGTTCGGCGCTGCTGCCGTCCAGTCCTGTAACGGCACTTTGCATTTTGAAGGTGCAAAGCACATGCCAAACCGAGCGACCGATCTCGAGGGTATGTATAGTGCACGTTGTACACGGTCTGCAGACTCGAACAGGCACACGACGTCGTCTGCGTAGTCCAGTTCACATAGATTCCCTCCATTTCCCAGTTCGACTCGTACATCCCGGAGATCTCCTGAAGCATCTTCCATCACCTCGTCCAAGACGAAGTTGAACAGGATGGAGAGATCGGACGCCCTTGTCGAACACCGCTAGTCGTTTCGAATGAACTTGATAGCTCACCGTATACCTAACGCGACCATAGGTATGCGAGTACAATGCTCGCAACAGGTTCACAAACTTCGTTGGCATACCCTTCCGGTGGAGAGCACTGAATATTGCCGGTTGATCCACGGAGTCCAAAGCACCTTTGAAGTCGAGGAAGACTACGATCGTAGGGCGGCGGTGTGTGTGGCGCGTTTCGATTATCTGCCAGAGAGTGAATATCTGGTNTCCCCAGGTATGCAAGTTTCTATAAAAAAGACTGAATATCCAAGGAGAACAGGGAGTCGACCTACACAGGCGGGAAACGGTAAGGTGGTGCCGCAGCCAACAACCGGAACACAGTCTAACTGTACAAACGCACGTGTTTTCAATCATTCTGATTCGATAGAAAATGACAACACGATCGCCACTGTTCACGGTTCACTGCAATATCCTTAAGTGCATCCAGCCAGCAAGTCGACTAGTCTCGGACCCCAACCACGAAGGCGTGAGACACCTACTCTACCTAACTTCGCTGTACATGTTCTCATCCCACCTTTCCATGTCATGTTGGTCTTCACATGCCTTCTTCCATTCCTTGGAAGAAACACAAAATAGGGCACGATATGGTAGACGACTGTTCGCCGTACGCAACACGTGATCCAACCAGCGTAGTCTAACAAGTTTCATACGCTGAAACAAGCTGTTCTCAGAAGTGGCACCCAATACCAGATCCCTAACCTCAATATTACTCACCCGGTCACTCCATCCAATCCTAGCTATACTACGGAGACATCCGTGGTCGAAAACCTCCAACCGACGAACATCTCCCACACGCATACTCCATGTCTCGCAACGATACCACAGAACTGAATGCACTGCAGCAGAGTACACACGACCTTTCAACTTCAGTGAAATATCAGGCAGACGCCACAAGTGCTTCAGTCCAGCGTGAGCTGCTCGAGCCTTCGATATATGCGTGTTCACCTCCATTGCCGAGCTACCATTGTTTGACACGCAGCTACCAAGGTAGGTGAAAATGGTCCACAGTCGCTATTTGTTCTCCATCCAGTATCAAGTTCGGCGCTGCTGCCGTCCAGTCCTGTAACGGCACTTTGCATTTTGAAGGTGCAAAGCACATGCCAAACCGAGCGACCGATCTCGAGGGTATGTATAGTGCACGTTGTACACGGTCTGCAGACTCGAACAGGCACACGACGTCGTCTGCGTAGTCCAGTTCACATAGATTCCCTCCATTTCCCAGTTCGACTCGTACATCCCGGAGATCTCCTGAAGCATCTTCCATCACCTCGTCCAAGACGAAGTTGAACAGGATGGAGAGATCGGACGCCCTTGTCGAACACCGCTAGTCGTTTCGAATGAACTTGATAGCTCACCGTATACCTAACGCGACCATAGGTATGCGAGTACAATGCTCGCAACAGGTTCACAAACTTCGTTGGCATACCCTTCCGGTGGAGAGCACTGAATATTGCCGGTTGATCCACGGAGTCCAAAGCACCTTTGAAGTCGAGGAAGACTACGATCGTAGGGCGGCGGTGTGTGTGGCGCGTTTCGATTATCTGCCAGAGAGTGAATATCTGGTCGATGCAACCTCGACCTGGAGGGAATCCGGCCGGCTGTTCGCGGATATTACTCTCGCGAAGCGGTGTCAAACAGTGCAGCAATATCGAAACCAACACCTTATTAAATATCGGAATTAAACTAATCCCACGATGATTGCCACACTCACTCCATGTGCCCTTCTTGAAGATGAGCACAATCAGTGACTCACCCCACGATAACGGAATACGTTCCTCGTTCCAAATATCATTAAGCAAGGAGGTAAGTGATTTCATCAGAGCTTCTCCACCCAATTTGAAAAGAACTGGGGGAAGGTCGTCGGGACCGGCTGCTTTTCCCCTCTTCAGAAGCCGAACATTCGACTGCACTTTCACTTCCGTTAGGGAATCAAGTGACACCTCCCACTTCAGACGTCGGACTAAATACGTATGGCCACCTAAACTGATCCTTGAAATGCTCTGCCCAACGGTCCAGCCTTTGTTGTCTACCGTGAATGAGCTCTCCAGTCCTATCGCACACGACTTCACTAGCCGAAGTTCGCCGCCCACCGCTGTCGCGTATAAGCTTAAACAGCCTTCGACTGCTACCTCAAGGGGCCGCTTCCTCCATATCTTCGGCTACCTTAACCCACCAGTTTTCGCGGCCATTCCTAAGGCTTATCGTCAACTAACGCTGCAACTGCCGACGCATCTTATTCACTTCCTTGTAGTTAGGGAGCCAGCTTTCTTGCTCCATTAGACCCAGTGTCCTTGATGAACACTAGATCTAGGACCACAGGCGAAATCTGCTGTCAAACGCATTGCCTGCTTAATTTGATCCCACTGATCGTCTATATTGTTGTTTGTCGGAGTTCTTAGTTCCTCGGACCTATGCCCATTGACCTTGCAGATATGACTGAATCTTGGTTCTGGGATGAGCTATCGTGTGTAGTTCGTTGGTTCGTGGAAGCATGCGGTCCGTCATACCACGTTAAGATGCAGTCTTGCTGTGACGGACGGCCTCATTACGAGCTGCTTGAAAGCAGAGCGCCATCTGTCGCCAGTGACCGGTAGATCCGAGATTGGAACCTCCGACTCGTTCCGTGACAAACTCTTGATCACCGTCGATGCCAAATCCACCACTCAGCGAATTCTTACCGATGGCGCGGCAGCATGCTGGATTGTCACTTACTACCTTCAGTGCAATCATGCATCAGTCTGCGCTACTACATGCTTGCCATTTCGGGGCTTTAGGTGCTTGAGCTAGCCTCCACTAAATGTCAACAATCTGAGCAACCCCTTAGTGAGAGAAGCTCATTGTACTACGCTGGTCCGGACATTGGAATCTGCCACTGCGCCTGATATTGATGGAAGCTGGGGACACCTGGAATAAGCCTCACTAAAAGTTGGCATGGCTAATTGTAGTACACACAGGGGTTGGGTTCATCCGATCTATTTGCCGTTAATTGCTAATCGTCAACTAATTCCTGCTGCTGCAAGCACGACATGAACTGTAATCGCGTCTGAAGGATAGTCCAGACCGTTAGACCTGATGATCAGAATATGCCATCGAGATGGAAGCACCTTCCGTTTCTGACAACTATATAAAGCTCTTTCAAATCGTTAGTGCTACTAAACTGCAAAATTGGTGTTTCAGCAAAACGATTCACGAAGCTGATGGAGCATGAATAATCCACTTGTCGCGTAGACTGTTTAATTGGTTCATTAAGCACTTCTACACTCCATATGCAGTCAGTATCAAGCGGCTCACTTACAGAAGCGAAAACTCAAAAAGAACTCCAAATCTTCAAGGGACATTATTGCCATCCCTTAGCGTTAAACAGCAAAGCAAGCCTCACTGACCGTTATTCTTTCCCCAGTGATCTGTGTTTCTATAAAATGAGCGGATATCCAAGTCGACCACCGATATCAACGTAGTATCACTAGGACTGGACGGAGTGGCAGGGTTAAAAACGTGGAGGTTAGGAATCTAACATTAGTTGTCAAATTTGAGAATACCTTATTTCGGCGTGTGAAACTTAGTAGAATACGATGGTTGGGTCACGTGTTGCGTATGACGAACAGTCGTCCACCATGTCGTGTCTTATTCTGTTCCTCCCAGTGAATAGAAGAAGCCATCTGGAGGACAACAGATGACGTGGCAACGCGGGATGAGAAAATGTACAGCTAACTTGGGTAAAATGGGTATCCCATGTCTTCGTGGTTGGGGTCCGAAAGACTCGTCAACTAGCTGGTTGGAGACACTGAAGGATATGGCAGTAAAACGTGAACAGTGGCTACAGTGCTGTCATTTTCTATCGAATCAGAATGATTGAAAACACGTGCGTTTGTACAGTTAGACTGTGTTTCGGTTGTTGGCTGCAGCAGCATCTTATCGTTTCCCGCCTGTGTAGGTCGACTCCCTGTTCTCCTTGGATATTCAGTCTTTTTTATAGAAACTTGCATACCTGGGGAAAAGGGAGCGGTTAGTCAGGCTTGCCTTGCTGTGTAGCGCTGAACGATGATGATGATGTAGTTCAACAGAACTGGAGAAAGTGGACAAAATGGTCTCACAACTGGAAAATTATAAATTTCGAAAGACCTGTTCCGTACATTCGTACCCGTGCAGTAATGAAACGATACTGGTCTATTCAGCGCACCGTAAGCTTCTATCAATTCCTGCGAGGAATTGAGAATGGCTAATTCAAAAAACGGCGCTAAAAACAATGAATCATTCTGTTGTGTGCTGGAACTTGTAATGGTGTTCCGAAGCAATTGATATATATACATATACATATACATATATATATATATATATATATATATA
>LUCM01001617.1:31434-72990 GCA_008360955.1 Fasciolopsis buskii
ATATATATATATATATATATATATATAAGCAGCAAGTAGTATCTGGATGCGTGAACAAAATTTGCCCAGGAGCACACGACCGGTTTCGCAGTTATTGTCGCTCGTCAGGTATGCCTACCCGGTGCTCTCTTGTCCAAACATCCACATACTTGTACAGATTCGATTCTGGTGAGAAATATCAATTCGGAGTGTGGTATTTGTAAGTTGACCGTGAGCCTGAAAAATGACCGCGAGCAGTGGTGGATAGAGAACTCAGCGGCTCTTGGAAATGATCGTGATCACTACTGATTACAAGTTCCGGTTCATGAGTAATGCACGCTGTACCATGCTGCACTCAATTGTTCTTTGGTTGCAAGACATGGAGTTTGAATCGAGGATTTTCATCGCCCGGCGATTTTGATCATCGTTGTTTGCCCATTATCGCCGGGATTAGATGCAGCGACCACTTGAGCCATGTGCAGGTACTGGTTAGCGCGTCAGAGTTTGTCACGGCGTGCTGAGCTCAGTAGACTTTCCTGACGGGGCCATCTGTCGCATGTAACGAACACTCGTCTACCACACAGTGCTCTACTTCTCGTTCCTCGCCCAAAGTTGGGAAAGCCACACGGATGTCAAGAGATGGAGTAGCAACGTGGAATGAGAAAATGAACAGTCAACTTACCTAAAGTTCGTGTACAGTCTTTCGGCTTTTGGAGCACAAAGGAACAGCTGGCTGGAGACATTGGAGAATACGACAGCAAATGATGAATGGTGGCGATTTTGTCGTCATTTCCGTCGGACCGCAATTGTTAGAAAACAGCAGGACAAGACCCACTAATTCATTTCATTCTTCCAGGGCTACACATTGTTATGGCAGGCATGAGTATTCAAGGGGGACAGGGAGTGAACTTACAGAGGGCGAGAAAAGTAAAGGAATGCCGCAGCAGGTCTAACCGCACAGACAATTTCAATCATTCTGATTCGACAGGAAATGAAACACGGTCGCCATTGATCGCGGTTCATTGCCATATCCCTCAGTTTCTAACCAGCTGGTTCACGGGTCTTCCGGACTCCACCACGAAGACGTGGGATACCCACTTCAGCTACGTTCGCTATGCATTTTTTCATTCCAAATTGCCATGTCATCATCTGCCACGTGGCTTTCTCAACTTTGAGGAACGTACGGGAAATAAGTAGACGAGTGTTCGCCATACGCAACGCGTGATCCAACCAGCGTAGACTGCTAAGCTTCGTATGCTGAGATAAAGCGTTCTCAGAACAAGCACGGAATACAAGATTCCTAAACTGTATATCACCCACGCGGTCACTTTATCAAACCCTTGCGATGCTACGTAGACATCGGTGATCGAGAACCTCCAAGGAACATGTAACTCTGGGGAAAAAACACCGGTCAGTGAGACTTGCCTTGTTGTTTAACGCTGAATGATGATGATGAAGCGACGAACATCTTCGGCCACACAAACTCCGCGTCTCTCAACCACAAAACAGAACTGAGCACGCCGCAGCATAGCAAACGCGACCTCTCGACTTCAGTGAAGTATCAAGCCGTTGCCATAAGTTGTTCAGCCAAGCATACGCTACTCGAGCCTTGGATATACTCGTGCACATCGCTACTGCCGTACTACTATCCTTCGTCACGCATATGCCGGGGTAGGTGACACGGTCCACAGTCGTTTTTCTTCTTCATCCAGCACGAATTTCGATACTACTGTTGTTTAGTCTTGTAACAGTACTTAACACTTTGAAGGTGCAAAGCGCATGCTGGATGGAGAGGAAGTAATGACTGTGGACCGTTTCACCTACCTTCGTAGCTGCGTATCTAACGATGGTAGCTCGGCAATGGAGGTGAACACGCGTATATCCAAGGCTCGTGCAGCTTACGCTGGACTGAAGCACTTGTGGCGTCTGCCTGATATTTCACTGATGTTGAAAGGTCGTGTGTATTGTGCCCCAGTGCGCTGTGTTCAGTTCTGTTGTACGGTTGCGAGACATGGAGTATGCGTGTGGGAGATGTTCGTCGGTTGGAGGTTTTCGACCACGGATGTCTCCGTAGTATAGCTAGGATTGGATGGAGTGACCGGGTGAGTAATATTGAGGTTAGGGATCTGGTATTGGGTGCCACTTCTGAGAACAGCTTGTTTCAGCGTATGAAACTTGTTAGACTACGCTGGTTGGGTCACGTGTTGCGTACGGCGAACAGTCGTCTACCATATCGTGCCCTATTTTGTGTTTCTTCCAAGGAATGGAAGAAGGCATGTGAAGACCAACATGACATGGAAAGGTGGGATGAGAACATGTACAGCGAAGTTAGGTAGAGTAGGTGTCTCACGCCTTCGTGGTTGGGGTCCGAGACTAGTCGACTTGCTGGCTGGATGCACTTAAGGATATTGCAGTGAACCGTGAACAGTGGCGATCGTGTTGTCATTTTCTATCGAATCAGAATGATTGAAAACACGTGCGTTTGTACAGTTAGACTGTGTTCCGGTTGTTGGCTGCGGCACCATCTTACCGTTTCCCGCCTGTGTAGGTGGACTCCCTGTAACGCTGAACGATGATTATGATGATCGGAATTAAGGTAATTCTACAACGATTGCTACATCCACTCCGTGTGCCCTTCTTGAGGATGGGTACAACCAGCGATACACTCTACGATAACGGGATACGCTCCTCGTTCCAAATATCACAAAGCAAATTGATTTCCACAAGGTTTTTTCCACCCAGTTCGAAAAGAACAGGAGGAAGCCCGTGGAGACTGGCCGCTCTTTCCCTCTTCAGCAGTCGAATATCTGACCCTAATTTCACTTCCGTTGAGGATTCAAGAAACACTTACTAAGGTTTTCCATCTACAGTGATCAAACTAACTATAGAAACGTAGGACGGCCGATTAAATTGTTCAGTCCAGTGATCGAATCGTTGCTGTTTATGATGAATGGCCCATCGTACAGGATTCCACTAACCGAAGTTCGCCGCCCACCGGTATCACGTATAAGCTTAAACAGCCTTCGACTGCTACCTCAAGGGGCCGCTTCCTCCATATCTTCGGCTACCTTAACCCACCAGTTTTCGCGGCCATTCCTAAGGTCTATCGTCAACTGACACTGCAACTGTCGACGCATCTTGTTCACTTCCTTGCAATTAGGCACCTGGCGGTCTAGCTCCATTAGACCCAGCGACCCTTGCGAGATCCAATGTCTTTGATGAATGCTCGGTCTAAGACCACAGGCGAAATCTGCTGTCAAATGCATCGCCTGCTTAATTTGATTCCACTGATTGGCTAATTTGTTGCTTCTCGGAGCTCTTAGTTCCTCGGACAGTTTCCGTTCATAACTTTTGCGAACCGCTGAATCAGACAGACGTTCGACGTCCAATCTTGCTTGTGACCTGCGTTCAGCCGAAACAAAAATCGCGTAAAAACCAACGCATGGTCCGATTCGATGTACTTGTTCCAGTACGACCTACAATTCTGGAAAAAACCGTGCCAACGGTAGCCTCGTGCAATATGGTCGATATGGCTTAGACTACTTGAGCGCCATGTCGCTTTGCGATACGAATTGAGTCGGTTTGCGCTGGCCAAGAAAAAAAAGATTATCTACACAAAACTGAAGTCTGTCCACGCGATGTGTTTGCTGAGCATGCAAGGTGCAACACCCACCTGAAAGGACGTCCGATGCACTAAGTTCCCCAACTTGTTTATTAAAATCGCTTGCTGACACTACAGTATCAGAGTTTTTGGTCTTCCGAACACGACTGACGAGTTCACCATAAAACACATCTTTTTCCGTGTCGGTGCTAAAGCCTGTTAGGGCGTATGTCGAGGTGACAAATAAACTGCGTTTAACACAACTATCCTTTCATGCCTCTATTTATCACTGCAGCATTACGGTGCATAAACGCCTGGAAGGTCAATGGGCATAGGCCTGACGAAGTAGTCTTCTGAGCCTCCCAGTCGGGAGTTGATCCGAATTAGCAGCTCAATCGAGAAAAAACGAGTGGAAGAATAATTGATCCAAGCAGATGGGCTCCCACTCAGCTATGCCCCGCTGCCATGCGGTCAGGTTCTTGTCAGAACCAAAGGCTTTGGTCGAGAACCCTAATCGTTCTTCTGCTTAGCGGCTGGACTCCCTAGCAGTACCCGTCCATTATTCCCCATGAGTCACATGAGTTACACGTCTACAAATAATTCCATACTGCATCGGTCGTCGCGCAGGATAATCAGGACCGCGCCGCCCATTGCATCGAGCGCAGGTGGGGTGGGTAGTGATAAGTATGCTACAGCTTAGAGTTCCCTCCCTTTTGTTCGACCTGTCTCCCTTATCTCCAAACCAATCTCTTTGCTCCTTCTGTCCACCCATAGTGTCCCCACTGATCACACGCCCGATACTCGCAACGGTTTATTGTCAAGTAGTGTAGTAGGTGGGTTTCAGTCTGTTAGCTCATATGTTCTCAAACCTCGTCAGCCTCTGAATCTCGGTTCCTTCAATGTGCGCACTTTAATGCAGGCTGGCCAACAGGCGTGTTTGGCTCTGACAGAGGACTTACTTTCGATTGATGTCTGCTGCGTGAGTGAAAAACGAACTGAGGATTCGAGTAGAGTATTTCAGCTAACTGCGCCGGACGTCTCGTCAAGATATTTCCTTTGCACTTCAGGAGACGAAGCAGCTCAAGCTGTGGGTCAACGTGGTGTAGGAATAGTCTTGAGTGAGAAGGCTGAAGCAGCCCTTTTAGATTGGATCCCAGTCAACAGTCGCTTGTGCGCCTTGAGACTGCAGGTATCAGTCGGCGTCCGGAAGGATAGTTGTGTTAAGCGCATTTTATTTGTTATCTCGGGATACGCTCCAACAGACTGCAGCACTGACATGGAGAAAGACGAGTTTTTCGATGACCTCGTCACCTTTGTTGTCCAGTCCTGCAACAACACTTTGCACTTTAAAGGTGCTAGATTTGACAATGTTCCGTCGTTTGACACTGGTTCGCTAAAGGGACGTCCGCGAACAACAGGATGCATTTCGTTTAGGTCGAGGTTGCATCGACCACCTTTCCATTGTTCGGCAGTTACTCGAAACGCCACATACCCTGCTGCCCTTCGGTCATAGTCTTTCTGGACTTGAAAGGTGCTTTCGACTCCGTGGGTCGACCAGCACTATTCAGTGCTGCCCACCGGACGGGTATGCCGGTGAAGTTCTTGAGCCCATTGCGAGGATTGTACTTCCATATTTATGGGCGCGTTAAGGTATACGGTGAACTGTCAGGTTCATTCGAAACGACTAGCGGTGTTCGGCAAGGGTGTCCGATTTTTTCCTTCTTGCTCAACTTTGTCTTGGACGTGTTGGAAGATGCTTCAGGAGGTCCCCGGGATGTAGGAGTCGAGCTGGGAAATAGTGAGAAGCTGTGCGATCCTAGATTACGCAGATGATACCGTTTGTCTTTCAAATTCGTAGATCATACAAGACGTGCACTAGACACACTCTCGAGGTCTGTAACTCGGTTTGAGATGTGCTTTGCACCTTCAGTGTGAAATGCTGTTATAGGACTGGACAACAGCCGTGACGAACTGGATACTCGATGGACAGGAACCAACGACTGTGGTAGCTGCGTGTCGAACGATGATAGATCAGCAGTAGCGGTAAACACTTGCATATCGAAGGCTCGAGCGGCCTATGCCGGACTGAAGCACTTGTGGTGTCGGCCTGATTTTGAACTGAAGTTGACAGGTTGAATTTACTTTGCCGCAGTGTCCTCGGTTGTGCTGTACGGAGAGGAGACACAGATATGTGCTGCGGTGTTTTGTCATCGATGTCTACGCAGTATCTCTAGGTTTCGAATCGTATGACCGGGTGAGTAATATGGGGGTTGGTAATATGGTACTTGGTGTCGGTTCTGAGAAGCACACTAGACTACGTTGGCTGTCAGGTGTTGCTTATCGCGAAGAATCTCCTACAGCACCGTTGCCTGTTTGGCGTTCCTTCCTCGGAGTGGAAGAATACATGTAGGGGTCAACAGATGACGTTGCAATGTGTACCAGATAATGTGCAGGAATCTTAATGTACACGTATAAGCTGCATCACACCCGTGGTCGGGGTCAGACAAACCCGTCAACTAGCGGACTGGGGACGTCGTCGTTAAAGATGAAAGGGGGAAGGTTTATCACTGATACGAAGTCATTCATGTGTATAAGAAACAACAGGACCCTCGGAACTGATCCTTAGGGAACACCAGCGGATGTTCCAGGGCACAAATGGTCGGATCTGCAAATTAAGAAGGAGGATACCTCGTCCGACAGAGCTCAGTAGGCGGGAAAGTCGATATGGCAAACTTGCTGAAGGGTAACAAGACGTCTCGCACTACATCGCCGGCTTAAGCTGCCAGCCCTGTAGCCGCACAACGGGTGAACAGATTCAGCTCACACGCCAACTTTTCGGCTGCCGTGAGTAGTCATTCTCAAGGTAAGTTTTTGCAGTCATATGTCTTGATCTTTGGCCTTTGATAAGTGGCGCTTTAACGAGTTATTCATTTGAAGTAAGTGTGAATGTCAAAGTCACTAAGGACCTTTCTTTTATCTTCCGAAATACCCGATTTATACGGAATTCCGATTGAGGCCGTTTTGGTCTTTTCTTTCCTCTTCTTGGTTGCTGACATGCAAGTTTTTAGTTGTTTTCTTATGAGGCATGGCTGATAGTGATTGCCTTCCACGGTGACGTTTTGACGTCTTAGTTCTTCCTTACGTTCCGTATCGTCGCCGCATAGCTTTTTAACTCCGTTGGCTATCGAGTAAATAAGTATCCATTTCACCTATTGTGGATAAGCTGAACTGAAGTCAAAATACATATCAAAATTTGTGAATTTTCTGTGAATGCCAATATTGAATTTTTGTGAGTCGTTTACTTCCATTCCGCGAAGTAGGTATCTCATGACTCAACGGTGTCTTCGGACTCCATAGTGAATTTAATGGATATGTACTGCTTATTGAGAGCTTGGAGAAAGTTATCTTTTTGCGTTGATATTATGATTGCAAATGTATCGTCGCCATGCCTCACATGCAAACGTGGGCTGTGAAGAAAATCCAGTGGAGTAATGAGCCTATCAGATTGTTGGCTGAAAGTAAATGACTCACGAAAATTCAATATTGGCATTCACAGAAAATTCACAAATTTTGATATGTATTTTGACTTCAGTTCAGCTTATCCACAATAGGTGAAATGGATACTTATTTACTCGATAGCCAACGGAGTTAAAAAGCTATGCGGCGACGATACGGAACGTAAGGAAGAACTAAGACGTCAAAACGTCACCGTGGAAGGCAATCACTATCAGCCATGCCTCATAAGAAAACAACTAAAAACTTGCATGTCAGCAACCAAGAAGAGGAAAGAAAAGACCAAAACGGCCTCAATCGGAATTCCGTATAAATCGGGTATTTCGGAAGATAAAAGAAAGGTCCTTAGTGACTTTGCTATTCACAATTCCTTCCGGTTGGATGATACGTTAAAGCGCCACTTATCGAAGTCTTAAGATCTAATCGGTGTGCAATAACCAAGACAACCGCATCTGTTAAATCATTTGCAAGGAATGCCTAACAGAACACGTTGGATAAACCAGCAGACAACTGATAACACGCATAACAGAACAAGTGAGGGAGAGAAAATGCAGACTTTTGGATAAAGCGGCCTTATCAAAACTTGAGCGCGATTCAGCCATCGCTCCGCATGCCTATAAGAGGGGCATAATACAGATTATGAAAACACAAAAGTGCCGCGGTGTGGATTCAGAACCGGCACTGAACGTAAATTTGCCGGGGCTCTGGCGATAAGCACCCACCCCGCATGCATCAATCGGAACGACTGATCAGAGATTCCGGAGATAAAGACAGCCTTAATATCTTTGAGGGACGAACATTCGAAAGGTCACCACGCTGGCTGACCCATCACCACAGAGGCGCTGGACGTGAAGGACACTTAACTTCTTCCGGATAGTGACGAAACTTCTACGTTGAAAAATCGCTCCTTTGAAGCTAAAAAAGAATTGTTATGAAAATGGAATGAATATGCTATTGTGCCTTTTTCCGGAAATTATGAGAACGGCAATCTCCTGAACTTGATTATTGTGTAAACGGACGATTTTGGGCATAGATACATGGTAAACCGGAAACCACGTCAGTTGCGCTCTCATGGCTGCCATGGCTATTCGTGAGGACGCGACTGTTGCCCATATAGATAATTCAGAATTGTTTAGCCGCTACGTTTGCTGTTTTTATGCTAGTTTTTCCCATTTTGAATGTGGTTTTAGGGTTTTTCGGCATAAGGCGCTGACGTCGTTTCATAAATATCACAGTGTCAGCTCCGGAAATTGGCTCCGAGAGCATCGGCGATCTCTTCCCCCTTCTTTTCCTCACTATCGCATCAAGTACTGCCGTGCAAACAAAGGTCGTATAAATCAAGGTGGTCGTCGGTAAGTCTGTTATCTTTTCAGGCAATATTTATTTGCAGATTTCCACGGAAGACGGCGGAGGTGCAAGGAACGGGGACCGCGGGAGAGAAGGGGTTGACGTGAACGCCAACACGGCCCCCTTTGGGGCCGCCATTATCTGATTACTGGCACCGTTTTCCAAAATCGGTTTATTCTTTTATGACTTCGTTGTGTGCATTAGGTTGATGGTACGTAAGTCGTCTTTCACGTGCGCAGCAAAGGCGTAGGCTCCGGTGCTCATTCGTTTAGCAGTAATGGAACTATTCAACAGTAGGCATGTAAATGTAAAAAGTGTACGCTGAGGCAGACATAGGCTCGCGTTGGTCTAGAGATGCTTATAGGTGTTGTTGCCATATATACCTGACTAAAGGTAGACATGGCCCGGGGCTGCCATAGGGGTCGTACATTTTTCCGTCGGGCATTTAATGTTAGTATAACTGCGTTACGGGGTGAACTGCAATATATACATATATCGTACGACTAAAGGGTTAACGGATAGTTGCATATATTTTCAGAGTAAAAACTCATTGCATGCGTTGACATTAATTGCTATACCGAGATACGTGTATATAGTCTTCCCACATGGGGCAACAAATGTTTATGAACATTTATTCCATAAGTAATTTGTACATGTCGATGCAACAACGTACTTGATATACATGTATAGTGGAAACATGCATAGCTGTATATATGAAGATTTATATATATATTTATACATAAAAATTCATATACGCATATGTCTACTGTACACATATACGTATATGGATTTATTACGTTCCGCCATCAAAATGTCCAAATTATATACTTATAGGTGCACATCCATTTATTTATACATATATACGTTTCTGTATGCATAAATATATATATGTACATATACACATGCACATTTTTACCACTTTAAATCGAATTACGCAATAGCTAAGCGCATAAACTCGTCAAACTGAATTCATGTGATGATTATGGAGCAAAAATGCACATAAATATCGCATCACCCTGGTGCACACGTATGCTTACATTCATAGGTGGACATCTTCGCAATCCTGGGGCAAACAGATATTTCTATACATTTTCAATTTCCCAGCCATCAACGAAAACACGCAACACAAAATGGTCATCTTCACCATCACAGCCAATGCGTTTTACAGGTTTAGCACGCTAAATAGACGTTTTTTATTTTTCTGTACAAAATAACATCAATATTACTCTCCTAGCTTGGCTCCGTCTGGCTCGTCTTTTTTTCACGAAGTTGCGAACTAATAACAGCTGACATTTAACACCAACCGTTACCAGTTATCGCGAAGTGGAAAGTTGGTATTTATTAGTTATCGGGGGTGGATGAGTTGAGTCCAACGATTTGAATGCCCGCAAAACATGGCTGTTTCGCGAGGGTGAATGTTTCGTCAATATCGCTCATCCGGCCCACAGTTCAAATCACGAAATTCAGAAACACGCAGGCAGCTGTTGGCGTGTGTGAAACACCTTGAGAAAAACTACCCGCACTAGCGAAAAATTTGAGGCATTACATCTGCTAATAACACTGCGTTATTAGCATTATACCATTCACAATAAACGCTAATACATGGTGCATGGATTTTTGAAGCAACCCCTACGTCATTAAGAACTGATGTTTACATATTTAGTTCAGCTCGCTTTGCCTGCGATTTCTCGAAATTTGGCGGGCCTAGGAACCGCAGCATTCGAGTTGCTCCGGTTCTTGTTGTATGTTTGCGGTTCTATAACAAGCCAAGGTACCCACTAATTCCTGCATACGTGGGTCCTTCGGCGGTTGCGGTCAAAGAAGAAATCGCGTTGAAGTTTCGCAAACGGGCCGAATACGATTCATTAATCGCTGATTTCTCTGTGCTACGGTTTCCTTCAGAAACCCCGTGCTCAATTCAGTTCTGCGTGCACAGGAAGTAAATGTGGCTTCCAACCACTGGATCCTCCTGATGGGCGTGTGGTTGGCAGGCGCACGTAGCTTTTAAAAATGCATGTGTTCTTTTCCGGAAGGTCTGAGCATCAGGCGCAGTGTCAGCCCCAACAGATTCGTTTCGTTTCCTTGACTGAAACTTACTTTTTAGCTCCTACAAACCCATCAAAACTATTACTATTAACCACAGTTTCTGGATGTTCCACGGTGGAAGCACCCTCTTGGGGATGAACCCAGCCCCATCTGAATTCTTGTGTTCGCGCTGCAATCTCAAACTGCGCCTTTTTGTGCCCCTGTCTGGGCACCAGGTGGCGCTGTTAGGACCAGAGCCCGGGGCATGGGCAACCGGCTAACTCAGTGCGTTTCAATTTTTGCTGACCATGTTTTGGCCCGAGCGTTTAGTGCCCATAATTCTTTCGATTGTTGGCAAGACGGTTGAGCGCCCACCTCCCCCATGTTCAGTTCGGTGAGTCATGCTAATGGAAAAAGGAAACATTTCCTCGTCTCACTATAGCGAGAAGTGATTCTACCAGTCGTATGTGTTCGCAGTCCAAATCAACGATGTAGAAGCAACACTCGAAGGCCCAAAACAACCTGCTCCTCATTGCCATACTCCGGGAACTCACGGCCTCCCCGTTTGGATCCAAGGCTTACTTTAACGGAACCACGCTTTGCATCGTTAACGAGTCTCCAGGAGAATGGTTCCATATATTCAGGATCCCGTTACTAATAGAGTACTACCTAATTAGCTCATGATTTTCAATGCGCGAAAGCTTCATTGCACTGTTCATAACTTTTGCGTACTAGGTCCGGTTTCACGGGTTCTTGCATATCCTCTAGAAGTGATTTGGCCGCATAATGACCTCTGCGATATTTGCCCTCCATCACAGTGCCTCTGTTTTGCGATTCATGCACCCCAGAAACAAAAACCGATTACGTAAGTTTCGCAGCCATTTCCCGATCATCCTTCATCTTTTTTCAACCTGTAATCCATCTGTCATGCCCAAGTTTAACTCCGTTGCTCTGGCATAGAGCTTAGCAAGGTCCATACTGTTGAATTTCCTTTCCCATTTCAAGACAACACCGAAGGGCATTTTTTTCACTGTTGCGTCGACACTGTTAATTGCTGGGGGGAGACACTGAATTTAGGTGACGACATTTGACCTGTTTGTGATTACGAGAACCATTGATGTCCGCCTGTGACCATGATTGTATTTGGCATCCTTCCAATATGCTGATGCAATATATTCAGTTGCATCTATTTGGGGAGGCCTCGTTCTGTGCAACCGAAGGAGCACGCCTCAAAAGACCAGTGCATGCGTTGCAAATTGAAGGCTCACTTGGTGAAGCTCATGTTAGCCTCAACTGTAACATCCGTGCATGCAGGGGCAATACGTACGACTGGCCAAGACCGGGGGCCCTGTGCACGCAAGCTACGTTGAGTGGCCTTGACGAAATAGTTGGAATTCCGGAGTGCATACTTTGATTTTGGCTTCATCAAGTTTGACTCCCCTTCGGAAAATAATTGCTGCTGCTTCAAAATGATGCTTGCTATTCCCTCCCTGGCGATAAATGTTTCACCTTTTCCGGCACGTTGTACGCTTTTGTAAGCCATGTTTCAACAACAGCAAATATAGAGGCTTTATGCTCAGCAACAGCCGCAGCAAACGCAGGATATTTGTCCCCACAAATGCTTACCTTCTAAAGTAGCACTGAACGTGTTTTCCCGGCAAAACTTGCCACTCTCACTTACTGCCACTTCGTCCGCGAACGTGGATGAAGGTGGGTTGCGAGAGGTCAGATCAAGTCGGTTTGCAGGACTTGCAGTTTGATTTAAGATCTGCAGTCTAAATTCTTCAATGGGCGAGCTTCATCATCCCAGCGCACTTCGACTGCGAAGTTTCCGTCCTCGGGTTTTGATATCACGTTCGGAAGACATTTCCAGATGGCCCTTGGGTTATCAGAGTCGCAAAGGCTGTAAATACGAGGGCCAAAGCAGTACGGTCACCAATAGGACTGAGACTGTTTTATCCTTTGAAACTAGTAACTGCTTGCAGAGAAGGAACATGTAATACCAAAGGAGACACAGAGTAGTGCTTTGTGTTTTGGTGATGAAGAACAAGTGTGATAGAGAGAGAAAAACGACCCCACAGAAGCCTGAAGAATAAAACAACACATGTCTTATCCAAACAGACTGCAATCCGCTTAACAGTGTGGGTAGATACCATCCCTTCCGGCAGCTTGTTTCATTTACTAAAACTTTTGTTTGAGAAGAATTTTGGACTTTTGGCTTTTGCTGTGCTCTCGTGGGGACGGTTGGTCAACGAAGACGAACAGTGAGGCAGCTGTCCTTGACAAACCTCCAAGTACTTTTAAGGTTGCAATAAGGCCGCATCTGAGCCACGTGCGACATGTGAATACAAATTCAGGGGTAATATATAATTCCTGGTTGGCTCCGTTGTTATTGGGATCATCCTTCTTGGAATGGCAGGCCCCGGGTCAAAGTGGGCGCCCTGGCTTTTATTGCATTTTCTAGGTTGAAACATCATCGCTTTGTACAAAGGCATGACTACCCTTGGCTTTCTGAACTGCACCCTTCGGCACATCCTCCCCTCATATAATACTTCCCCACAGATGGCCATTTTCCCGTCTGATGTCACTGGGCTCTGCTAGATATAGAGGTTTATTCTGTCGTTTCAGCAAAATGACTACCACTGAAACCACTTAAATCTGGGAGAGTTAAATTAGGTCCCTTGGAGTTACCGATATTGGTGCCCAATCAGCAGCTAAAGTCAACCTTCTATCCTGCCATCCTCTTCATTTTGTTTGCAGCCGTGGTAGCTCTGTAGACAGGAGCTTTGCCCTGGAGCGGTCGTCAGGCTACGCGTCTGTCAATGCGGTTTAGTCGACGTCTCCTGACTCCTCATGAATTTCAAGCCTTTTGCTTCTCAGGATGCAGGCACTATCGCAAACGATGTCAATACTTGTCTGTAGCCTAACGATTTTTCTTCGAATCTCCGATGTATTTGGACTGGATATCGGGGTTCAAGCCGTTTTTTCTTCTAATTTTCTGAGGTGGGCATGAAGTTGCATGTCAGTCCATGTTGTGTGCCAGCAGTGAGCACATTTAGTGCACTTAAACACGAAATGACTCGTTGTCCGCTACCTGCAAACAGTCCCAGTAAACTATTTCTCGGCCTTAAAAATTGAGTTTTCTACTTTTTGCTTTTCACTGGCATACTTGTAATTCCCCTATTGCTTTGCAGCATCTCATTTAACCTCCCAGTAAGCCTCTAAAAAACTCATTGTTGCTCCCACCATCTTATCCCATTCCACTTCTATCATCTAAATTTCCCGTGCATCATCCTTGTAAAAATTTGATCTTGCCATGCGCATGCCTCTCGCAAATCGAGAAATATACAGTATTATTATTATTATTATTTTGGTGACGCTTCATGCTACTATCTTAAGGTAGCCATCTGGTAGCCACTTGATTCCATGGCGTTCCAGAATCCTCATGACCTGCACTATCAGAAATCGTTTCGGGAAAACCTGCTTAAACCAATGATTGTGGATGATTTTGCTTCACAAATTTGGGGCTTGGCTCCATGGTAACACTGCGAACAAGGCCATAACCATTCCGGATATAAGTCCTTCAGGAGAAGCAGGCAAACCCAGCGAAGCCTTTATTGTCACTTCTACGTCAGAAAATTCATGCAAACTATTTTGCGCCAGGATTTCACGTTGCTCAACATCTAAACTTTCGTTTTTTTCAGAGCTGAGATGGGCGACGAAAGCCTTCTTGCTGGATGCGTCTTTCGCCTCTTTGGTTCTTGCCAACGTGATGTTTCAATGATGATGGAACTAATGAATACTGCTTCTGACTTGCCAGGTCCCAAGCAGATTGCTGGAGATTTCAATGCACCTGGCATATGCTGGCTCACGGTTCCCACTTCAAATCACTTGTTCAATTTCCTTGAATGTATTCCTCATGGCGGTTGGAACCAACACGTAACTGACCCAAGAAGAAACCGTAATGTTCTTGACTTGATATTTACCATAGATAATAATAATAATACTGTATATTTCTCGATTTGCGGGAGGCATGCGCATGGCAAGATCAAATTTTTACAAGTGAGACGGCAGTCATTGGCGTGGTTACACCGTCAGTTTTTATATCTTGGGGTACCAGATTTGGTAGATTAAGATGGGCACGTTTGCGGGGTGGCTGGAAGGGTGAAGGGGACTGAGTTTCATCTAGGTCTACCGGTATTGGCTGCGACCAAAGGAGATGATGTCGAGGGATCAGCACCTTCGCAGCAGGTATACGCGGAGGTGGGGTGTCACTGCCCTCATTAGGTTTATTCTCAGACAGACTAGTAATAGATTTGTGGGGTGGAGAGTTTGGACAGGAAATTGAGCGG
The DNA here is from genome assembly GCA_008360955.1 of Fasciolopsis buskii. Taxonomy (NCBI): domain Eukaryota; kingdom Metazoa; phylum Platyhelminthes; class Trematoda; order Plagiorchiida; family Fasciolidae; genus Fasciolopsis; species Fasciolopsis buskii. The sequence continues at coordinate 46,252 of LUCM01001617.1, forward strand.
CGTAAGTAGGGGAGGGGTCGGTAATGCCAATTGCTTGAAGGTGTAGTTTTCGATGGGTTTTGTATTTTGGTCCCGGTAGTGGACACCGGGCACGGGATAGCCGGAGATGTGGGGCGATGGAGACTGTCATAGGGAGAAGGTGGCTTTGTTGAAACCTTGGCAGTAGGCTTGGGATTTGGCCCATTAGGAGAAATCTGAACTGGCAGCGCACTGGTCAGAAGGGGAGCGCCCGATACAACTGGAGTCCCGCCAACTTGAGAAGCCGCGGTAGACTTTAGTGACCGTAATATATCTCTCTAGAACGGAGTTTTATCCGTAAAGATCTTGATATTTTTATAAGGCGTATGTTTAGCAATGTTCGCCTTGTTTGCTATAAACTCCTTAGCAGAAAGTTCATCACGAAATTGAAATAAAATTGGGCAGTTATTCTTGGGGGATTTTTTCAGGAGCCTAGAACACAGACAGGAGTGGTGAGTCATGCTACAAGCGTTGAGAATGGTAGACTGGACCAGTGGCAGTGGGAGGCGGTCGGGTACATTAAAGACAACGGCATTCTTCGCTTTCGCAATACGTTTGTGAGCTTCCTTAGTTACGGAGTCAAAAAAGCGTCCTGTGGCAGCCAAATTGCTGGCATTATTGTCATTGAAAGGGTCAATCAAGCTGACTAATGGGGACAGTTACAATGACAGGTCCTCGATCTGTTGTACTTTGTTTTCTAGGTCCCTTAGTCTTTTCGAGACATCAAGGGTTTTGGGACCAGAATGACTAAATATATCAATAAGCGGGACTGAGCATGTTTTAGTGGGAATCATGGGTTTTAAGGGTTTTCTTAGCACTACGGTGCGGCGCTGACGTCGCTTTGGTTCGGCTGAAGGCATCGTACGGGTCTTATAAATTCAAGGACGTCTGAAATGGCTATGAGAGGCTATAAACGTTTGGTAACAGACAATGTGATGGTGTCAAAAACTACGGGAGCGTAAAGGTGAGAAGGTAAATAGACAGGCTAATTGGTAAAATTGCTCTTAAAAGTAGATCGATAGACGAGTAGAATAAGTGGTTAGCAGCATAAGGACCTTTAGTATAGGTCCAGGCGGGAGATGAATATGTGGCGGTCCAGGCTTGAGGCAAATATAGATAAAAAGGGCAGCGAGGAATGAGGTTATAGGTTATTGGTCAAAAAATTTAGGAAATATTTCGAAGATGAAAACGGTTCTAATTATGCTAAAGTACTACAATAACACTCTAACAACACTCTAAATTGCAAAAGAAAACAGCGAGAACAACTCACACAGGTTGCTAGATCCACTGAGGCTAGTTTGCCTGGATTTTACCATCTGCTTGTTAGCTGTTCATTTACATTGCCCCTCTCGACTAGATGCCCCCAATTAACCCATGGTTATTTTTTAGAGGTGACCGGAATCGTCCACCTATTCTAGTCCTTAACTGTAAACGAGACTGAATATTTTTATAACTCCAGAAGTGCAGGCGGCCGCCCACCAGTTATACTCCGACCTGCGCAATTTCCTTGACGCCATCACCTCGTCCCACATCCTGACTATTTCTCCCAAAAGAATCTGTTTTCCCCAAATAAATTGTGTACTCGGTAAACTCTAGTGGGCCTTTTTCAAGATCTGAGATTTTTCGTCGTTTCTGCAAATAAATCGTATAACTAAAACTCTAGAAACTTTGATCAACCACAGAAACAAACAACAAAAGCCGCAAGCTCTAGACTAACTGTGCCCAAAAGAGAGACTGGCCAAAAATGCCTAAATGTAGAATTCCCCCCTCCGGGTCCCCAGCCGCTGAAGTGTCATATATCATTCTTAGGGAAATTTATGTTACCAATCCACGGGAAACTGCAGAGGCATTCCGTGACTTCTTTATCTCTGCTCTGATAAAAGACAAAAATCCTACTACCTCGTGCTGACCTCGTTTGACCCCGGAGTCGTACTCAACAACTGTATTTCCTTCGGAGGAAAAAAAACAGAATTGGCGGCCAATCTGAAACTGATTAATTACCTTAACGCTGGGTGGCAGCGATATCCCAGTTTGGTAGCAGACACTCAACTTTCAATACAATGCCGCTCCTTCTCATCACACTGGAAGAACTCTGTAATTATTCACCTTCCCAAATAGGGCTTACGCTGTATCCCCGCAAATTAATGCCCAATAGACCAGATCTCTATAAACTCCAGAGTTATAAAACGCTCGACTAGGGGTTGCCTTATTGCTCATTTTCCGGAGTATGAACTGAGTAACACTGGTAAATATGGCTTTCTTTGCAATAAATTCTTCGCTGTTTGCATGAATGACTGACTGAATGCTGGCACTATGGCCTTGAAAACTGGAAGGTCATTTATAGTAATCTGTCAGGATATGGCGAAGGCTTTTGATAGAGTGTCCCGCCGAAGACTGCTGAATATAGTTGCATCCTGCGGTATTGCTGATCCAATCCTACCGCGGTTTTCATCATAATTGGCATCTAGAAACCAGTTGGTTCAAAGAAGTGGCTTCATAACTGAACCTAGATTAATGACCGGCGGTGCGCCCCTAGGCAGCCTTCTGGCTTTCCTGGTTTTCACGTTGTACGTCAACGGTGTCTGTTGCGTCACTCTAATCAGCGTTCCCTTTCTCATTGCTGAGGATATCAAAATTGTCGACATCTATTGGCGTGAAGCCTTGAAATCCACCAGAAGTGAAATCGAAGGATTTGGCGCCACTAAATCCCTCGGCGAAGGACTGAATGATTGAATAATTGCAGGTGACTACAAAGCCCATATATTTTGTTGGCCCATTTTATCGGCTCCACCTACCCTACTCAACTTTGTTTATGAAATGCACGCTGAAGGATGGACTCAGCATGTGACTACGCCCACAAAGTTCCATAACATCTTAGACCTAGTTTTACGCATAGCACTCCTAATTTTAAGGTATCAGTGCTAAATCCTTTCCTTGGGAGTGGCCACAAGATGGTCACGCGTAGCTTCCCTCTCCGTAACAAACCTTTCTCACTTATGTGTGCCCACCATGCTGTCTTTTCCTATGTGTCGACTCATTGGGACGAAATCCCTGACGCTCTGCGAACCCTCGATTGGTCCAGCTTCCTTTTATCGTCGCACCCGCAGAGAACGGCAGACGACCTTTACGGGAAACTTCTTTTTACTATTAATCGCCCGTTCACTCCGATCACTCGACATAAACCCAAGAAGCCAAGTAGTGTTTTTCAGCTCCAGACGAATCTTTTGAAGGCTCAAAAATCTTCAACAAAACGGTAGAGTTCTCACCCTTAGTGCAAGTCAACTGCTTGCAGCAAGAATTTCTTATGGAGTCCGAACTAAGGTTAAAAAGGCAAGAAACGCTAGCACTTGGGGCGCTTAACCCACTTCGAAAGACTTTCTGCATTTTCGCTCGCCGCCCAAGTCGTCAAATATTCCGAGCTTCATCATATTTACTACCTTAATCATCGAGTCTCATTGCTGAGAGTCGGACACACTCTGAAATCCGCCCCATGTTAACGTCCGTTGGGCTATCCTCCATCTCCTTCGACGTCGCTGGCATCATCAATGTGAGGAAATATGCCAGGCCATCCCACAGGCTTGGCCATGATGGCATCCCACCAGTCCTATTTTGCACCGCTGGTCTAGATCCTCCTCTGCTCCTTCTAAATCTGTTCTTGTTCTCCATGTCTGGCGATACTTTTCCGCCACAATGGAAAACATCCATTATTGTTCCATATCACAAAAAGGGTTCCATGTACGAACCTGAAAACATTCGCCCCATTAACCACACTTCATTTCTATCCAGGCTTATGGAAAGCATTGTTGAAGAACAACTGGACAACTGTCTTACTGTTCACAACGTTATCAACCCCTCGCAACACGGCTTACTCGGGGACCGATCTTGCCTCACCTGTCAGTTTGACTTTTCAAACTTGGCTACCCAAAGTGCTGATTCCCAACGGTCGATGCTCATAATCGTTTTAGATGTATGAAACGCGCTTCACCGCGTTTTCCATTTCTGGCTCCTGGACAAAATTAGGACTTATGGAATAAGAAATCCCCTCTTATATCTTGGCTACCATCCTACCTTTCCGATCGCCTTCAGGTAGTCAATATTAACGGTTGTTCTTCCCGGCCTCGTGCTATTACCAGTGGGGTAATTCAGCAAAGCTTCATAGGTCCTACAGTCTCTTGATAACTGGTGTTACAAGTGGCTTATGAAGTTCTCTGCTGACAAAAGCTCTCTGATAACATATAAATGCCATGTTCCTCCGGGCGCCCTCTCTATAAACGGCATGCCAATTCTTTCATCACGCACAGTTAAGGACTTAGGGTTACAACACTCCTGCTCCTTCAACTTCCACCAGCAGGCTCACCATCAGACCGCTATAGCTAAGAGAACCGCCACAATGATCATAAGGGCACTCCGCACTCAAGACTGCAGAATTATCATATTCAAGTCCCATGCTAGGCCCTACCTCGAGTACTGCCCGATTACCTTTAAGCACATGCGTAAAGTCGATCGAAATGAAATCGAGAATGTGCAGCGTGTATTCACTAGAAATCTTTTAGGTCCTTTATCTAGCTTAAACTACAGGGCCAGATGCGAGCTTCTTTGACTTGAACCATTGTGGCTTCGTCGAGTTAAATTAAATCTTGCATTTCTCTTTAATCTTTGCAATAATAATGTACACTCTACTACAGACGTCACACGCGACGCCGATAGTCCCCATATCCACTTCGCAGTAGATACTACTTGTTAAGAATACCCCTGACTCGACTACCGAGCAGGGCTAAATTCTTCGCAGTTGCTTACTCTAAACTGTGGAACAAACTCCCTAGTTCCGTGAGGTCGTGCCCAAACTTAGCCCAGTTCAAAGCCCATCTGGCAAAGCTAGTGGATGTCCAGTTCTTAATTAACCTGACACGAGCTAACATTGGACTAGACGAGGCCTACGAACATGGGATAGAATTTTAGTTCGTGACCGATTCTTTGCTGAGGTCACCATCAGGGATTTGGCTTCACTTCCAACTTCTTCACTTTGTCACACGTCCCCACTAATGTACTTTTTGACCTCCTTTGTTGTGATGTACCCTCTTCACCAATGGCCTGAGCAACTAACTCTCAAAATTCTCCCAATGTGGGTGGACGAATATGTCAGCGTACTTATTGTAGGATCCATGCCCTGATCACCTTCCGTGATTTTAGAGAACTTCAGCCTGTGTACTGCTCACTCTTCATGTCATCTTATCTTCTTCACTGGCTTGGCAGGACTAAATAGTTCGTACTTGGTAGCCCCAAACCTTCAACTATCCATAAAACTGTTACTATAGCTCAATTCTAGGTACCACATTTTACGGAATAGATGCACTATGGTGTTGGTATGTTGTCGCGATCCAATAATCACCATAACCCCAGGCTGGCACTCAAGCCAGAATACTTCTCTCTTGCGTTTCAGATGTCGCATCCGCAGCAGACGCGTTGCTAACGATTCTGTCCTCGTACTGGCGATTCCGAATCTGCTACCCTATCATTCCTGTTAACTAGAACTGGCTCTCGAGTTCTGGCCCAGTCAGCAGTAACTACGCGGATTATCGCACTGGATGTCGTATTTCTGCGATCGATTAAAACCGTGATTGCTGCTGTCTCCGGAACGGCTTGCGCAGCTCATATTCCCCATCCGTACTGCTAATAACATCAAATGCTGCGACAACAAAAATTACGGCATAAAAGCCATTCTTGGCTAGTGTATTTAAGGATTATAATTACATAATTTCTCTTATCTGACGCACATCTTGGTACAGTTCACCACCATCCGTATGCAGACATTATCAATATCCTTGGAGTTCCATATCCGAAGCTTCACAAAGTTCCTCCAGACAGTTTGAGACAAACTTTTTCCGCTCTCAGCTTTTATGGCCATTTGTTGTCAACTACTTGTCTTACTCAATTTGCCTGACGTTCCGCCTGGTTGTCACTACTTCCGTCCAAATACCGCATTACCACTGCTTGTCGTCTCTTCAGCTTAACGCTTCCGTCCATTGCTCAACACTCCCGACGTTTGGTTTCTCTAGCCATATAACAATATCCACCGTCGGGCTCCGTCTATTTTGTGCGCCAGAAAGGATCACACATAGTGCACTTAAACACGAGATGACTCGTAGTCCGCTACTTGCAAACAGTCCCAGTAAACTATTTCTCGGACTTAAAAATTGAGTTTTCTACTTTTTGCTTTTCACTGGCATAATTGTAATTCCCCTATTGCTTTGCAGCATCTCATTTAACCTCCCAGTAAGCCTCTAAAAAACTCATTATTGCCCCCACCTATTTTTCAGCCTACGGTGGGATACGCTATCAAAAGCTCTTCCCATAAACTTTAAGACTACTGTAACCGACCTTTCGGCGTTAGCAGCCCCCGTGATTGTATCCTACACATAGCGCAAGATTTCTTTTGGAGAAGAACCATGATGGCTAGCGTTTGCAATTTTTGATCTATAAGATATGTGGTGAGCTGCTTTTAATCAAGCGCTCCACGATTGTAGGGAAAATCGGGGTTTGGTCGATCGGTCTACAGTTGGCCGGGTCAAGTCGTGTGCCTTCCTCCTGCATGGAGATTGCGACAGACGTTTTCCACTGGAAGGTAAAAATACCGTACTGAACAGAGAGGTTAGTTATGTTTGCCAGCAGTATTGGAATATCTTTCCCATCAAATGTAAAAGTGACTGGAGGTAACGATTGTGATCCAGGTTGACGACTGACTTTTGTTTGTCCACCAAAGGAGATATCTCGTTCAGTAAGAAAGAAACTGTTGAAAATGTTTCCCAGGTCAGGCATGATAGACGCGTAGTTGGAAGATCACTATCAGCTGTTAGGGATGGGGCAAATAATCTGCCAAATGCTTCAGCAATTTCTTGAGGGTTGTCGAGGTAACTGTTATTGTAATTGGGGTGGTGAACAAAAGTAGCCGAGAGCCTGACGTAGTTTGTTTTGATTTAACTAGTTGTGCCAGAGCTGCTTGTGGGTCGGGCTGGTTAAGAGCACGCATTTCTCGCATTTGACTGTGGGAGTATTCCATTGTTTCTGCAAATGAGTGGCAGAAAAGTCCATGGTTCGAAAAACGACTTTCTTTAGTTTGGCGGCTTTGCAGCTTGGTCGCTCATAACTGTTCTTCTTCTTGAGCATCCAGTAAGTCTGGGCCATCTTCATGCTGCGAAGGCATTTGTGCTGGAGTAACTAAAGCTTGTCAGTTGCCATTTGCATCTCTGTTGCTAGGACGGGGTCCTAATTAAAATTCCACAGCAGAGTCGGCAAGCGATCCTAGTTTGCCCTGAAGCAAGGCCTGGAAGTCGAAGATAACATGTTACCATGGAAAAGTAATATGAATGTGTAGCTGATGGGCAGGCGATCGCATCCAGGGAAGCCACCTTCAATGGATTTCAGGACGTGCGGTAATCCAGCTGTAAAGATAAGACCTAGGATAGTTCTGCTTTTTATGGGGTTGGCTAGGTGGTCTATCCATCCTCCTTGCTGAACATCGGCAACAAATCGGAGCGGGAGTGAAGAGCAACAAGCGCTGACAAGAAAATACTTGGAGTATTAAAGTCTCCTGCTTCAACTTCAAGACTTTGTAAGGTGGAAGAGTGGCTAATTGCGTGACTTAGGGGTAGAAAGCCGTTCCGGCGGGGGTCTGGTGGTCGGTAAACGCATCCCATTAGGGGTTATCTCTACCCTTGTCAGCCCTGAGCCATAACGCATCCTGAACGCAATTTAGCTGAGAGTTCTGGCATAAAGAGTATGATATTGAATTTCGGCCATACACAAGGCAGTCGCCCCCACGCTGAGGTGGGCGACTTCTTCTGAATGATTGATATCCACGGATGGCAATTGCGTTGGCTGGAGTGTCATCATTTATACAGGCCTCGGTAATTATTAGGAAGTCGTAACTTGAAGAGGGTGCTAACTGACGAATAGATGGCACTTTCCCCAATGGAGAAGGAGCATTTAGTAGAAAGTGATAACCAGGGAGGATCACTTTGACTTTCAGTCAATTTCTCCGACTGATTCGGCTTCTAATTTCTAAACCCCCTTTGGTTAGGAGGGTGGTGCAGTGTTTGAGTGATGGGGTGTGAACCCAAGATAGAATGGTGGCATATCTGTAAATAGTAGACCAGGGTAGTGCAATCCATGGACGTCACATTCAGCCACAGGGGAAGCTGTCGTCACAGGCAACGGTGGCAGTAATATTTTTTCTGATTGATTGTGATGGGTAAGGGAGTAAAAGGCAGCGAAGCAGAAACGTATACACTTTGGTCGTTTCAGTGGTTGTAATAGTAAGTTTTGGTGAGGCCTATAAGACGAATCTACTGATGGGGGGATGGTAGTTCCAAAAAAACACGGTTGGAATGGGAGAAATCGCTGATACCGGGAGTGAAGCAGACGGTCAGAGGGTTGTTAGGCGTGAGAGCAAATGGTAATGCTTAGGGATAAGGTTTGTAAGGGAATTGAGTGTCGAAGAACGGTTGACGAGCAATGGGTGGTTGGAAGCTTATCGGGGGTCGGTGCATGACAGCGGCAGGGGCTGGGTGGAGTACCCGCCGGAAGGAATAATTGGCTTCGCTCCACTTCCTCTCTAATGCCTAAAGAAAGGAAGTGACTGGAATGCGTAGGAATTGACATTATCGGTATAGCGTTGGTCGGCAGGTTTGAGGGGGCATTGTGCAATGTGACCGGGAGTGGAACACGAGAAGCCGGTGGGTGGAGGGCTATTAAAATAGCCTAACGGAGGGAATGTATGGCGGTAAGCTTCTGAAGATGGAGCCTGAGATCGGTAGGTTTCGACTGTGGGTTGGTAGCTGGCGTTGTAATGGGAACTGAGGGCCACTGAGTGAAAGGTAAGCACGGAGGTAATGGGTAATAAGGCTTTTGGATGATGGATTCCAGATTTTCACCTTTTGGGATTGGATTTACAAGGGTGGGTAGTGGTTCTACTTCCGCCGAGTGAGCCTAAGATGAGTGAGAGTCTTGGAGGCCCCGTGAGGTTCCTCACATGAGTATTCGGATAGTGGCTCTGGGTTGGCCTTAAAGAGAGAAAGACTAAGATGGATTGTCTAAGGGGTGGGCTAAGGAGCAACACGCAGACTAGTCGGGTTTGAGTAGGCATGGTGGGCTTGGAGTCTAATGGATTTAGAGAATTGACTCAATTTGAGGTAAAAGGACTTTTGTCTCTGGATTTGAAGCTATAATAAATGACAACTCTTGAGGAAGATGCCGGAATTCCTTTTTCAGTAAATCGGCTGGTATAATAATAATAATAATAATGTGTATATTTCTGGAAATTCGAGAGTCACGCGCAGGGCAAGATCAAATTCATGCAAAGATGGCGCAGGAGAAATCGGAAAACAAAAATTTAGACGTGAAGATGCAATGTCTTTGCTCTCATGATCATAACCTGCAATAAGATAGGCTAATCACGAGTTTTTGGTCTTCAAATCATAGCTGGATAAACGATCGCCAAAACTTTCTGGGGCTGACTACGAGTCGTGCACTGCGAGTCAATCCATGTTTGAGCGCATGAAAAGTGCTTATCGCGGGCACAAAATTTGGTTGGGAAGAAATGGTGGATGTTGTCAAGTGGCTGGGTTTATCAAAAATCAGGAGGGCAATATGGTAAAGATGAACATAAACATGGATGTAATAACGGGATGGAGAAGGGTCAAAATCACACTGGATATCATATGAGGTGGATGAAGAATGGCAATTCACAGCATTCAACAGTCAAAATAGTGCTTAAAATGAAACAGCGGGAAACATTCAAGGTTGCCTCAAACAATTTACGGGACGAAAATATATGGAGAATAATGGACGGAGAGACAATGGAACTAAAAAATAGTCGCTGGACTTATGCGGCTGGGAGCAGATTGTGATGTGTGGCAGGAAGAAAACCAGTACATGTAAGATTTACAATCAATTTTCAAATACACTTGCCATGAATGACCTGTGTTGTTCTTGTTTAATATCGGAGATTATAGTGTTCTTTGGCGGTGGGGGTCGGGAGGTTTGGGAATTGCGTGGCATTTCATTGGTGTTAGAAACTGTTTGGCCAATCGTCATGGTTCCTCTGAGATTAGGCAACCGGGGGGTTCACTGGAGTTGATTTGTTTGTCTTAGGGTTACGTGGCCGGGTACTGGAGCGTCAGGTCCAGATAGCAGGGGCTAGGCAACCAGAGCAAATTATGAAAGGGAGCTTTGGGAGATAGTCAGCGATGCATCTGTGGTCATTGGCGAGCCTCTCAGTACAGAAAACTGCCATCCTTATGTAAATGTAATCACTATTCTTGGGAGCTTCGTATCCGGAGCTTCATACATTTCCTCCAGATAGTTTGAAACAACCTTGAGAATCTTCCTCCGCTCTCAGTATTCTTTTGGCCATTTGTTGTCAACCGTGTGTCTTGTCCAATTTGCCCGACGTTCCGTCTGGTTTTCACCACTTCCATCCAATTAACTTATTACCAGCTCAACGTTTCCATCTATTACGTAACGCTCTTGAAGTTTGGGGATTCCGGCCATATATCGACATCCGCCATTGAGCTCCGTCGTAGTAGTGGGAGAATGGATTATGTTGCCAGAGCCCTGATCAGGGTTATCTTCAGGTAATACCAGGTGGGGTCTTTAACCCAGGAGGAGAGGGCAGAATGGTCAGATCCAGGTTCACCGCAAGTGACTGTGCAATGGGGTCTCGGGCAGAGGTGCTTTACAACCTCTTATGGGAATCAAGTTTGAGGGAGTAGGAGGGTTTTAGAGCTGTGGACGTAGGGGTGCTACAGGATTTATTTCCCATCCTAAAACCACCTTCCTTCGTAGGCGAGTGTTGTCCGTAAATGTTTTGATTTTTGAAAATGGTGCCCTTGTGACAACACTTTTAAAATCATTGATAAACTGTTCAGCCGTGGATTCACTTGAGAGTTGGAGAAGTAAGGAGCAATCATTGCGTTGCCAATTTTTTCGCAATCGTATGCAAGTGAACTTGTGATAATCCGCGCAATAGGCGTTAAGAATGCATGACTTACCCATTTCCAGGGGCAAATGTTCGAAAATGTTAAAGACGACAGCGATTTCATCTGCTGCTCGGCCTTTTGGAACTTTGTTGGTGATCGGGTCCAAAAAGCAATAGGTTGATACTAAGCTTTGGGAGGTGTAAGAGCCCAGAGGTTCCATGACATAGGTCACTGGGGATAGACGCAAAGCGTGTCTTTCAGTGACTGAGCTTTCTTACGTAGGTTTGTTATCATCTGCTCAAAGTCGGTAGTTTTCTTGTCCGCCGCTTGGTATAGGTCCACGAGAGCTACAGAACGTGAGTTGCCCAGATCTGAATGTGACAAGTTATTACCGTTTGTTTTCGAGTGCCGGGTTTTATTGCATGAACTATTGGACTACTGTTCGAAGATCTATGGACAACTTTATTTGAGGACATCTAAGATCGGGTTACAGGACGTACCAGTGACAGAGCAAAGACTTTACTCACACCTGAGGTTTACTTTCCTTGTGTAAAAGGTGGTTTAGTTCAGAGGGTACTAGGGTGGATTTTGGAGTAGATTAGGGATGCTCAGTAATATAACTGATTTTTGTTATCTTCCAGGGTTATTTCCAGCTTAAAGTTTTCCGGAAAACATGAATTATAATCAAGTGGCAGTGAACGTGAAAGGGCTAAATAGGGTATTGTATACGGTATCAGATAAGAAATTCTGGCAAATATTCAAAGTTAATAATCGGCCATAAGGTCTAACATTATGAGCTTGAATGTAGAATATCAGGCTGAGTATACCGCCTTAACGTGGTTTGCCATAAAATAGGGCCGGCTGCTGTAATGGTAACTCGATTTTGGGACAAAAGCAAAATGGCCTATGTCTCGCGATTCCAATGAGCAGGACGATGGTACCCCGAGAGGTGGATACGTATGTGATACAGAAACAAGTAGACAGGCCAATATAAACGTCTACTGTTAAAACTAGGTAAGCTGGACAAAAAACTTTGCTTTTTGTATTGTTACAATGCTCAAATTTAATTAAGATCTGAGCCGGAAATCTGGCAGCCTAAGCTTGGGCGTAGTATTGGCAATGTGTTTGGGCACAGAGCGAGTAAAAAGTTGACATTCAGAAAAAGTAAGCAAATTTTCTGACTGAGAAAAATTTTTACTTGTGCTAAACTACCAGAACGACAACCTGGTAGAAGTAAAAGTTCAAGATGCCAACTCACACAAGGAGCGGTATACAAAGTAACTGGCCGAAAATCCTGGGCACTTCTGATCGTTTGAACCTCCTTCCAGTGACACTGTTTTCAACAGTCGATTACATCATCTTCGATAATTTTAACTGTTTCCACTTTGTCCTCGTACTCGTTGGTTGGGAGTATTTTCAGGACACTCGGTGTATTGAGGGGCCATCCCAACCTAATGCAGCTGCTTGTGTCGCAACCAGCTATTGACTTTTCGTCTACATAATTTTAATTTAAAAAGTAGCACCGCAGACCTTGCAAGTCAGTCATCTTCATTTGGGCTTCCCACGAAGTTGAGCTTAGAGGTGGTTTGAGTTTTCAATTTGTTACCCAACACCTGTGAAGTGTATCTCTTGGCTCGTGTAGTTAGCAGCAACAGTGATTTGGCAAGATAACTGCAAGCAGCATGAAGTTAGCGGATGGTGTTATAAGCAAAAATGGCGAAAAATTTTCGCGAAACGCTCTGCGTGGTTGGAAGGTATATAAGAATAGTTTTGCCGGTTCAGGGCTCCGGAGATAATCGATATGGTGGGCACACTACTAAATCTGAGACCGCCATTTAAATGACTGAATTCAGGGACTGGATTTTATAGGGAGAATAGCATAACAAATGAAGACGGGAGAGGAAATATGGATGAAAGAGTCGTCAGCTGTTCTTCTAGAGCTTGGGACAGCTACGTAGGGCCGAATTTAAGGGACCAACTTTTCTGTTTGCTTGGTGGAGGGTGCTGAACGTAATAACACAGATTTACAGTCTGCTACCAAACGGTCGGAGCAGAATTCCGGAAGTACAGAATTTACCAACTTGCTTGAGCAACAGGTTTGCAGAATTTCAAGGGTTGCAAAGCACTGCCGCTGACCATTACCCTTAGAGCATCATTTGGCGTCATCCTCCACAAAATTGGGTTTTTATCACTCGCCGGGCGTCCAGCTGTGCACTAGAATTTTATAAAACCGTTTTAAACCTACGTGATGGAAGACGATTGCAATGAGTCTCAGAGATTACTGCACCTGTTGCACAAATCTAGGGGAAAGGCAAAAATGGCTAGGGAAGAATGCGTCGTACTTCCGCCTGAATTGCGGTATGGAAAAACATATGGGATGTTGACAGATATACTTGAGCGTACGCACAAAGTTGCCCGGTCGATGCTAGGCGAGCTGTTTGAGGGAACCCGCGAGGTTGAGTTAGACGCAAATGCATTCCTTGGTTTAGCGCTGCGCATGAAGTGCGGCGCAATTATCTTGGAGCAGCTGGAGTATACCAGTGATCATAATTTGCCTGCTAATCCCCAGAGGTAAAAAACCCTAAATTTCTGGATTTGCGAGAGGCACTCGCAAGGCAGGGTGAAATCTGTATAAGGGATTATGCAAAGAAAAATTGAGTAACAGAAATCAGAAGGGGTATGGGGTTAGCGCAATCTTGGAATACTCGAGAAATATACTGGAGAAATGAATCGGACTCCGCAAGGCACAATTAGCCAGGTAAAACTCAAAACTGAAAAAACCGTTTTACAAGGTTATGGCGACTTTCCTGTTGCTGTTCGTGGGCAGCAGACTACAAGTAATTTGGCGTCTAAGTGCAATACACTTGCTTATTGCTGGCAAAACTTTATCGGAGCATAATGTCGGATGTAGAAATATAGCCGCAGTCCCCAGACGAAAAGAGGGTTACATAGTGGATAGCAAAGTTAAGATGAGGAGATGGAGAGTAGTAAAGATATGGTGACTGGATGGAAACAATTTAAAACTAGGGGAAATGCCATGCCAGGTGGATCGGACATTCGCATTTAAAAATGACAAAAGGCGCACAAAATGCTGAAGAGGTGGGAGGAATGCTTTTATGACTATGGAAAATTGGCGGGAGGATGAGATTCTATGAAACGTTTTGCATAGAGATAATAGGTAATTATCCAGCCTGATGAGTGCGCTTATATGCGGCTGGCGGAAAACGTGTCTGAGATGTGTAATGGAGAAGAAAACGTTTGTGCAAGAAGTGAAAATAATTCTTAAACACACCAGCTGTGTATATTATCTAGCCTGTCATTTTGTTATTGAATTTTTTGATCTTAGTCGGCAGTACGTGTGCGAAATTTAAAGGGGAAACTCAAGCCACTCCAGCGGCATTGTTAACCGTGATTTGCCCAACCTAGATCCACCTAAGTGAGGATATCAAAGGCGACCAATGGCGTGGTTTTGGTTGAACGGACCAGTACTCATGCACCACACCTTGATCGCAGTGTCCAAACAGAAGTGGGAAGCTAGTATATTTGAGGTTTTCTTTATGAAGGCGGAGCCGGTAATAGTGCGGAGAGCATGGGTGCGGAAACTGAAACAACACACAGAAGTAGGCTGACTTCGTTGCCAGCATGGGACCATTGTGAATAATGAGCCGATATCAACCCATCTAATATTGTCCGTGCAAATGAAAGCTGGAGGTTGGCTGCAAATGTTGCTCTCATTTCGGGTCTAGTTGTGATGTTCATTCTCAGTACTTGGACGCGGCCGCCAAGAAATGAAAGAGGCAAAGTAAAAATGAAATGCCAAGAAAGTAGACAGGCTAACCCAGAACGGCAGGGAACCAGGGCATGGTGAACTGGCCAAATTTGTGTGGCTAATGACCAAAAGGGCTTTGAGTGGATTTGGACAGTTATAGCAAAAGCACATTGACTTCCGCTCTCATGATACCCTGCAAGGGAGTAAAATCCGTCCAAAACAAAGTAAACCTCACAAAGGAAGGCACCTGGGGAAAAGTTGCCATTTGCACAGTGTAAAGAAATGCAACACGTGGTGGGGTGCCATGTACTCCAAAAACTGGGCACACCAGATCAGTTTGAGGGATCCCGGAGACACGGATTTTGCATATGCCTAAGGTGTAGTCACCCAGCAGGGGGTTCAGCAATATAACTAAGTGCAATGGTTTGGGCTTTGGCGGAAGCCATTACCAGTTAATGTGCATGGCCGCCCGTTAAAGTGAGATGACCGGCAAAATTCGTTGCACAGAAACTGAATTGCGGAGTGACCGCGCCTCACTGGGTAAATATGCAGCCGTTTGCGTTTAAGGAGGTGACAGGCTGCTCACAGTTGAAAAATGGGTCTTATACGACCGTTACTTGATCGTACCCGCAAGCTCTTTTGGGTTTTGTGCACCGAAGCAAACCTCAAACAATAATAATGGTCAAAGGGACTGCAAAAGTCAACTCGGAGGGCAAAGCTTCACCTGCTGCCACTAGACGAGACAAAGTCTGTAAACATCGAAATTGCCGTTGCTGTCTGGGAGCTGCAGATAACGAAGGTGCAATACGGTAGTCAAACTCAGCTGATATTCCAATCGGAGAAATCAAACAAAAAATTCAATTCTCAGTGAAAGTGACTCTCCGGAAGCCCATCTGGTTTTGGAACAGAGGGAGGTGTTAAAATACCCCTAAGCCGTGCGCATTTATCTGAGACAAATGGCATCCAGCCAGTCTAGCTACGCGTACTATGAACTAGAGTTTGTCAGCTACATATCCAAGGAGGTGTTTGAATTAACAGGAAGCTTGTCGAGGATGCATAAAATAGATTCTGCAGACGGGCATTCATTGGAAAAGGGGTACTAACCGGAAGAATTGAATACCGTTGCCAAGGAGAAGCCACGGATTTAGTTCGTGGGCGACCGTTTTGCAGTGCCCTAGAATGTGGAAAGGGAACAGTAACAAAGCCCGGGAACCAAGCGTCCATGATTTCTAGACCACGTCACTTCCAGCGTCAGCTGGGGACGGGCGAGGACTTGCTTATCGGGTGCAAGTGATCCATGGAATAGACCACCTAAAAGAATATCCCGCGACGGTGCCAGTACATCCGTCAAGGCATGAATATCGGCCTCGTTGGCATACGAGCACTTCACAACGTTTAACCCTAGAAAGCTGACGAAATCGCATGTGGTCCCGGACTACGCTGCCAGGCAGCGTGGACGTCCCCTAAGTGACATGCTTCGCCGAGATTCAAATATAATAGATACAACTGCGGTTTCGGAAGGGTAGAACTTCCGAGTCAGCGGACGTCGCAGAAATGTTCATGCAAGTGCAGGTTCTTGAAAAACAACAGACCAGCGGCCGATTTCTGCGGAGGCCAGAAGGATATCTGCCAGTGGAAACACATGAGAACAAAGTGATCTTAAAGCCGTGTGCAGCGCGGTCACTGCCCCTTTGTTTTAACGGCTCCTTGCACAGAGCTTCCGAATTATTTGGCATTAGTTAGGAGGAGGTAGTACAAGAAGCGAAAAGGACCAATTACCTAAATTCCTTTTCCACAAATGTCGAGGCAGTCACGTTTGCGCGGGACTCATGGACGAATTCGACTCAGAAAATGGAACTCTATTTCTCCAAAGTCGCCAAAAACGCTTGCAGAACGTGATGTCATAATGATAATAATAATAATGGGCATATTTCTCGAAATTCAAGAGTCATGCGCAAGGCAAGATCAAATTCATGCAAAGTTGGCGCAGGGGAAATCGGAAAACAAAAATTTAGACGTGAAGATGCAGTGTCTTTGCTCTCATGAACGTAACCTGCAATTAGAAGGGTAATCATGAGCTTTTGGGCTTCAAATCAGGACTAGGTAATCCATTGCCGAAACCTTCTGGGGCTGACTACTAGTCGCGCACTGCGAGTCAATCCAGGTTTAAACGCATCAAAGGTGAGCATTGCTGGCGCCTAATTTGGCTGGGAAGAAATAGTGGGTGTTGTCAGGGGGCCTTGTTCATCAAAAATCAGGAGGGTAAAATGGTGAAGAAAGATCAGTATGGACGTAGTAGCGGGATGGAGAAGAGTCAAAATCACACTGGATATCATACGAGATGGATGGAGAGTGGTAATCAACAACATTCAGTAGTCTAAATAATGCTTAAAATGAAACAGAGGGAGACCTCCAAGAATGCGGTAGACTATTCGCAGGACAAAAGTATATGGAAAGTTTGGACAGAGAGACAATGGAACTTACAAAATTGGTCACTGAACTTATGCGGCCGGGAGCGGATTGTGATATGTGGCGGAAAGTAAACGGGTACGTGTAAGATTTACAATGAATCCTTAAATATACTTGCCATGAATGACCTGTGTTGTCCTTATTTGATATTGGAGATTATGGTGTTATGTGGCGGTCAAGGCTTGGAGTTTTCGGGGTTGCGCAGCACTTCAGTAGTGATAGTAACTGTTCGGACAATCGTGATGAAGCACCCGGGGCGGTCATCAGCGTGAATTGGCTTGCCTCAGGGTAGCGCGGCCCGGTAGTGGATAGCAGGATAGCAGCTTCCTAACGGGGATAAACAACCAGCGCAAAGGATAGAATGGAGCATTCGGCGATAATTTGCGTTGCATCTGTAGTCATTGGCGGGCCTGGAGAAGAGCCAGATAGAGATACGGGGCAGTCTGGAATTCGTTCCAGCTGGTGGTAAGGTAAGCAAACAAAAAATGGGAACAGTGGTGACAGTCAGTTTTTTACTAAGATTACAGGGACCAGACAACTGTCAAGAAACAAGCAGGGGTAGTTTCCGTTGACGGGACTTGTGCAACAAACATCGGCTGCTTTCACCCTATAGATTATATGGTCCAGTCAGTCCTGGGCTTTGTTGTCTTTATTTGAAACGCGATCCTATTCTATTCCGACATCTTCGCAGATGCAGATTACAGTGGTCTGATAGGACGGCCACCGCAATGGTGAGGGAATAAAGTCACTATTTGTTCTGTTTGTGGAACTCTTCTGGTCTACGGGCCCGGTGTACAAGCTACGGGGAGTCAGTTATAACCGATCATGTGATCTTTTGCCGATGTTTACTACTTCCAGTTGCGAAGAAAGGACATAACGGAATGGCTCGCGGATGGCAGTGTGTGCTGGATGCTAGGACAGGATTTGATACGAG
Organism: Fasciolopsis buskii; assembly: GCA_008360955.1. Classification (NCBI taxonomy): domain Eukaryota; kingdom Metazoa; phylum Platyhelminthes; class Trematoda; order Plagiorchiida; family Fasciolidae; genus Fasciolopsis; species Fasciolopsis buskii. The sequence continues at coordinate 64,418 of LUCM01001617.1, forward strand.
AAATCGTAGAAAGAAGAGAGAGGAGAGGCATAAGAATATCGGGATCGGTAATTTGTTTATAAACAGGACGATAGCAACTTGTACCACATAGTAGTTTCAGTAAGCGTGCATGAATAATCAAGAAAGAGCGACGGCAGTTATTATAAACGTCAGCATACGTACCAGGTGTGCGGTTGGGGGAACAGGGGCATGTTAAAAAATAGAGGGGTGGGTGGTGAAGCATAAGTGGATAGTCCGATGAGCTACTTCCCCAGACCGTTCAGCAAAGCGGCCAGATGCTTATCTGCCACACAAGGGCGGTGTGGGGTTTCCCCTTACTCAGAGTCTGGTCTGAGCTGATGGCATACATATCCATCGTAGAAGGTGGCCCATTCCTTCGCAGTCCGAGTGTGCTTTGGTTGCTGGGGTCAACCTGATCCGGCGGGGATTTTTTCTTTATTTCTGACAGAGGAATGGTTGAGCCCATATAGGTACTTTTCATAGTTCCTCCGCCTGACCTTAATTTTCCGCGTTGTTTTCTTTTCGCAACCGCTGGGGGTGGTCTGTTTTCCCTACATCCGGAGATACTGAAGCAAACCTGTCCCAGTCATTTGGGTTTTTGCACGGACTAAAGAAACAAAAGTGGGGATAAAAAAAGCACACGGAGGATGGTGGTTTATGCCGTGAAACCCAGACCTGTACGCATGGCTCCGTCATCTTCAACGCCGTGTCTTGCTTTCCTTAGCGAGTGCTGCCTGAAGCTTACTAATATGGACTTGTGTGCTGCGTAAGCGAACTAGATCGTCCGTGTGACGTGGACAGATTTTTTTTATAGATGAAAATAGGGAGTTTACCAGGGAAGGGAGTTCACCAGGTTCGCGTTGGCAGGTCACTGGGGATCAAGATGAGTAGGTAGGAACAGTAAAAGGAACCTCTAATGTTCTCTGATGAAATGTCTACGAAGAGAAAACCTAGTTCCGGTAATACGCAGCATAATGTCAGGATCCTTTATGTTGGCATAGTAAGAAATTTATGGGGAAAAAAAACCAGGGCTGAAAAGACCGATATGAGGAGGGTTAATCGCGCTTACAGCTGCCATAGAATCCAGCATCCTACTGCTATCACGGACCTTAATGTCATTTACTGTTGTCGGCTGAGATCCAAGTTTCGGAGACTCCACTCTAATAATTGTTAGAATCGTAAACCAAACTTCGTACGCCCGAGTCTTTGATAGATACGGGTCGCATATACGAATAATGGGCTGAACAGTCAGTAGTTCACGGACTTCGTTTTTGAAGGCGATTTTGGACTGTTGAGGTAATGAATTTTACAAGAAACAACATTTCACAATAAAAAGGTCCGACCTAGGGTTGGCTGATAATAAAGAACTCATGCGGTAGGGTGACCAGGGTAGTACCGAGAAGTATGGAAGTGAATAGAAAAGTGAGGAAGACATATCCATGGTATTTGCAGGTCTGCCAGTTGGGAAGCTTTGGGCCTAGTGGGGGGCCAAGGGTAGGTCCCACCTTAAAATGGTTAGGACTACTCCATTTACCCAGCGATCAGCGAGGGTTAATCTGCGGTGTTGTCCGTATTATGCTAGTATCCTAGAATCTCTTGCGCCTTCAGATTGAGTGTTATGGAAAGCAGGGAGGTGAAATGTGTATTTAGAAATCGATGGCTGACTCAAAGGCACGCTCTTCCAAGATAGGGGTGTTGGTCAATTGAAGGACCTGGGTGATACTTAGGTAAGTGTGTTTGATCAACTGCGCTGCTAATTCCGCAGGCTGAATGGCCATCGCAAAGGACATGCTGGGTATCGTGGGACGTGATTAGTGATGAGTTCAGCTTTCATTTTGAGCCAACAGATAAATCGACTACCAGGCAAACAAGCCCTTGGAATATGCTCTCCCTGTTTGATTCACTAGGGATAACTGCCCCGTTGTGCATTCTGGAAATGAACGGCTCCAAAAATCATGCAGATGCTGCCTATGTTTTGATGAACCCCAAAGCCAGGTGAATGTTTAGGCTTGGGATGACTTGGACGGTTTCATGAGGGGGTAACTGAAACAGAAGCTTTTTGAGGGAGCAGGATAGTGTTGGGTTTATCGAACCGCATGCATGCTGCCGCACATAAACGATGGGATATGAAGCTACAGCATACGCATAGAAAGAGCCTGCGAACAAATCAGCGTACGGGGTCCTGTCATAGGGTAACTCGAGAGTGGCGCCTATAAAGCTGGTAGCCATTCCTCGGACAGTGCACTCGGTAGCAAACCTTGGGGATCAAAAATAGAAAAGTAGTAGAATAAGCTCTGTGCGATACTTTCTGGTACATCCGGCTGGGCGTTATATGTCAGTATACCACCGAATGGCAGTGGGGGCTGTTTAGTTTGACTGACAGATCCTCAATGTCAATGAATGATATGAATAGAAAATTGGCTAAAATTCTGCATCCAGTAATAGCGTGGAAGCTGCAGACGCCGTATGTGTATCGCATACCGGAGCGGCTTGTCAATGCTGTCAAAGTACTCCTAGGGTAACAAGCTGTCAAAAAATGGGAACGATTACGAAGTGCACATGAACCAGCGGAAAGTTGAGACAAAATAACAAAAAACCATCAGAAATGGAATTTTAGGGCATAAATCTGCAAACTGCAACATTGCCCGTACCGTATGGCAAGCACTATACTAAACAGACACTCAGGGATTAGAAACTCTGGGTGCAATGTGATGCATGTTTACTAGGATGTAACAGATGGGATAAGCCACAATGGAAAGTTGGGCAAAGGAACAAAAAATGTATGAGATGAAATTTGCTAAAAGTAAATTTCATCACCTAAAAGTTCGTCTGAGAAACAGAAGAGGAAGAATTAGAAGGAAAGTGCTTCCATCCGCTGATAAAGTACAAGCTGAGGCCAAGCTAACATGCACTATCAACGGCTCAGAACAGGAAGCAGGCCTGCAGATCCCCATGCAAATTATCTTAATAATTTAGATACCAATAAACTTTCTTCGAGGGACACTTCTTTAAAGGATGGCTTAGCAGGAGCCTTGGAAAGACGTGGAGGAACGTAGGCACATGGGCGCGCACATTCGTCAGGGGACTAAGCCTGCGGTTGCCTCAGGGGTTCTAGTCAGTGGAGCTTGCAGTGTCCCGGTATGTCCAACCTGAAAAACACCTTTCACAGTTGAACGCAGGTGGTGTGATCTGCCGCCCTAGTTGCATCCACAAATAGCTGCATCCAAGATGCCCGCTGGGCGTGATCCGGCTAAATTGGTGGATCTGACCACGTCCAGAGAAGCGGAGACTAGTGCGAAAGCATGATAAAGGTAAGCCGAGTATTAGGGGAAAAAGCTAAAGTGGGGATGGACAATGCAGTGTGCAAGGCCCCCCTAGGTCTTGCATTGTCACAGGCGTTACTCTGCAGTATTAAAATGGGGATAAAGATGCGTACCTTTATCTCAGATTCCGTTAGAAGTTTCTTTGGATGACGCAACGACAGGGATTTTGCCGTAGCCAGCTGCCCAAAATGGACCTAGTGGTTCGTGGTCATCCGCTTCCATGGTAGAGAGCACTGGGGAGAATAAGGCAGTTTGGGAGCTGTTTCATTAAAGATATATGATGGAAAACGAAGAAAATGTTACAAATCGTATGATTCAAATGGGGTAGCTCGCAGATCGCTTCGTGCGATAACTCATTAGCGGTAAACCGACTATAATTCAACGCCCATTAATGAATATAACCCCGGTTATGAGGTGCGCGGTTCAACAGAAGGGGCGGCCTAAAAATGTAGGCCGGGGAATAGAGATTCATAAATGTGAGCGGTGCCGCGATATACTGAAGTAGGTTATGCGTTTCAGAAAGAGTGACTTCCATGGTGTGCGAAGCCCGAGGGGAAGTGATCATTTCTCGATTAAGCGGCTTTGTGAACTGAGATGTTTATTTAATTCCCACTGACTTTTGGCCAAGGGGCCAAAAGAACGAATGTGGCATGGCGGCCTGCTTCACACTTTACTGTAAACTATGTAAAAATCCGGTCTTGAGAGATTTTTCCGTGTAAGAAACGGGAGGATGGAAGGCCCTATGTCGCCCTGGTTAAACCAAGAATTCAGAGAGATTTATTCTAGTGGAGGTAGCCGGTAAGCGGCCCTCTGCTTTCGCAAAATGAACAAACGAAATCTGAGACGCCAAAGCTATAACGAGTCCAGTTGGAATGGTTTGCCCCGTTCGCTGTAGGGTAGAGGCGAGGATACACCCAACAATCATTTGGCGAGTGAACGCTGAACATCTTCAATGATGACCATGGCCGAGATCGGCCTAATGGATTTTGTAGGAGTGACAAATTTTAAGAAGGTTCTAAGAAGCCTGGTGTTAGTGGGAATCCTGCCGTTATCCATTTCGTTTCAAAGAGATGACGGATTAACTATTCGTATGGTTCTCACTATTTGATGCGAAGCTTGCTCGGAGAAGCAGACTAAGAGTAACATGACCCAAGGTATTTTTTGGAAAAGCTGTTGGTGATGGCACAATTTTCCAAGGTAATTGTACTAGGTGTATAAAACAAATGTAAATATCATGCTTTCAGAGGTAGAAAATTTCATCCATCAAGATAAGAAATAGCAACAAGAGAAATCAGGTCATCCTGTGTAGGTTGGACAAAAATAGGTATATCTGAGGAACGGAGTGAACTAAGTACTTTGATTTCTTCAGCGAATAGCAATGGGGTACCATGGCGTATGTAGGCAAGCATGTCGTTCACTGACATCATAAATATTAAAGTTCCTAGAAAACTGCACTCAGTACTACTGCTAGTTGTCGATGAAGATCTGACAAATGACCACTGACCCTAACTAACCCTAGGCGATCCATTAGATGTGGGTGCATCCAGGAGAGGTGACTAGTGATCACAAAAAAGCAAGCCTTGTAGGTAAGTTAGGTGTAGGGTAAGCTAACGTCAGTCCTTGCCATATCAGGGTTTTACCAAAGTCGCTGACCTGCCGTTGCCGCAGGACGAGGGAAAACCTTTAGAGAAGTCAAATTCGCAAGTGTCCTTGGATTTCAATTTAATGAAGCCGCGGTGCCTCATGTGGAACTTGTTTTCAGGGAAGATAATATCGTATTTCCTACTGGAATTGCCTATCCATGATCATGAAGACTCCGGACATGTGGTTGATATGTTGGTGTTTTTCAGAGTGGCGTCAACCCTTTTCTTCCTTTAAGGGAATATTGATAGAAGTTCCGCACTGAGTAGATACCGTACTAGTTTACACGGATGAGCTCTACAGTTTCAAACCAGGGGAACTGTTTCTGGACCACGTGGGATAGTGAGGGCTGGGGTGATGTCATCGTGCCCGACACGGAAAGTGGTGAGCTTTTTATTGGAAGCCTTAGAAAATTCAATCGTGTGAAGTTTGGGGTTGGAGGGGGAGGGACCGGTATTCACTTGTAGACAGAAGAAAAGACGGCGGTTAAACAAATCTACGACGTCTTTTTGAATGCCTTCTTTTAGCAGACCAGGGGTTACAAAATTTCGCATCCCCTGAGGATTATGCTCCAACCTCGCATTGAACGGTCCGAAGGTGCCTCCCTGTTTATTTGGTTGGTGGATTGCATTTAAATCTTGGATTAATACGTGATTTGTTTGGTCATTCCGGCGCCTTATTTAGCCGGTGGGCGTAAAGGACAAGAGTAATCTGCAGCTAGGTGAGGTGTTTGGAAGCCCTTTTATTCAACGAAAACATAATCCCTCCAGTTGGAACACTGGTGAGAGTGATGACATGAGGTCAAGCGGTTACTGACGAAATCCTGGGATCCCGCTCTGTAGGTACCAAACGGATAATTAACAGCAGGCCGCCAGCACCCGTGCCCTGCGATGTGGGTAACCAGAGGGCACTGACACCGAAAATTCTGCTTTCGCTCAGAGACTGCAGTGGGTTACCTGCAGGCAAAAGCACGCCATCAGCCCTAAGGTACTAAAAATCATTTACGGCGATGGAGGGCAAACAGAATATCTCAAGTCAAGAACCTTCGACCGAGATGGATTTCTATGTCATAAATCCTTCTTATCATCACCATCTGGAGCAAACTGCAGAACTTCTCTGGGCCTTTCCGTACGGTAAACCACAATTCCTCCCAAAAGCGTTTTTCAATTTTTGGTATTCTTGATATTGTAACTGATGTCTTAACCTAATTACCATAGATATGTAGAGTTCCTGGGACTCCGGTTAACTGCGCATGAATCGGAGCCTATTGACCATAGTAAAACAGCATGGCTTTTCCGAACTTTACGTAACATGCTGACCTCTACATTTGATTAAACCAGAGTATTGTTTTACCCCTTCCTTGTGAACGGATGTGATAAATGGCCCATTCTATCGCCGTTATGCGTCAAGGTTTGTAGAACTTTACATCCTCTTCCTACAGTCCTACGCCGGCCAATTCCCGCGTTTACTGTTGCACTTACCAAGAACCGTTCCCCGCTGTGAGTTGTTCTCGCTGTTGTTTTTTGCAGTTCATGGCGTTATTGTAGTATTTTTAGTGTAATTAGAACCGTGATCCTAGTTGAAAATGTTCCCCAAATTTTGTGGCCATTAGCATCTGACCTCATCCCTCGCCGACCCTTCTGTCAATACTTACTTCAAGCCTAGACCGTCACATTTTCAGCTCTCGCCTGGACCTATTTCAAAAGTCTAACCACATGTTCTACCCTTCTATTGATCTACTTTTAAGAGCAATTTTTCCAGTTAGCCTGTCTGTTTTTCTTTTCACCTGCATGCTCCCACACTTCTTGACAACATCCCATTAGCCAGCATAATTGACCCTTCAAATGACAAGAATGCCAGCAATCTAGCTGCCACAGAAAGCCTTTTTGACTCCTCAACCACAGAAGCTCACAGACGCATTGCGAATGCGAAGAACGCCGTTGTTTTTAATGAACCCGACCCCTTCCACTGCCACCGGTCCCATCTAACAATCTGGATGCTTGCAGCCTGACCCACCAATCCTGTCTGTGTCCTAGGCTCCGGAAATATCCTCCAGGAATCGCAGTCCAATTTTACTTTAATTTCGTGATGAACTTTCTGCTAAGGAGTTTATAACGAACAAGGTAAACATTGCTAACCATATGCTTAATAAAAAGATCAAAATCTTCACGGATAAAACTCCTTTTCAGAGAGATATATTACGGTCACATAAGCTTACCGCAACTTTTCAAGTTGGCAAGACGTCGGTTGTATCTGGCGCTTCCCCTCTGCCCAGTGCTGTCAGTACAGGTTCCTCCTGATGAGCCAAATCCCGAGCCTACTGCCAAGGTCTCAGCTAGTCTGCCTTCTCCATGTGAAAGTCTCTATTTGCGGCTATCCCATGCCTGGTGACCACTACCGGGACCAACATGCAAAATCCTTCGGAAACTACATTTTCACACAATTTGCACAACCGACCTCTCCCGTGCTTTTGCCGCTCAAATTCCTGTCCCAGCTCTTCATCCCACAAATCTGTTACTAGTCTGTCTGAGAATGAATCAAATCATGGCAGCGGCACCCCAACTTTGCATATACCTGCTTCAAAAGTGCTAATCTCTCGATATCATCTCCTTTGGTTGCAACCAATACCGGCAGATCTAGATGAAACTCAATCCACCTTGCCCGTCCAACCATCCCGCAAACGTGCTCGCCTAAATCTACCAACATTGGTACCGCAAAATAAGAACGCTGACGGTATAACCACGCAGATGATTTCCGTCTCACCGATGTCTTTTCAGGCTAATACCAGCCGCTTGGCATATACCCCATCACAGGTACGCCCTCTAGCCCTTCCTCGTTTTTCCGTCAAACAACAGCATGGCACCCAGCCAAAATCAGTTGAATCCCAAAGGAAGCGCATACCAGTGATCTATTCAACTAACCACAAAAACCCGCATTTCATTAGCCATCCTGTTAACCCAGTGAGACAACCTGTTTGCGCGACTCCTTTGTCTGGCACTCTCTGCACACTCAACTCGAGTAAGTCATCCCGGCATGTGCTCTGCCGGATTGGAAGGTCCACAAACTCACAAAGGCCAACTAATCGCCGCCTAAAATCACGAGGTGATTGGCCCACTCTACTCATGCCTCCACCCTCTTTCGGCTACACGGTTGCCACCTTCCAGTATGATACTGATGCCCCTCCATTTTTAGGGTCTGCCGCTTATCCTTCCTACTTTCACCCACTCACTAGTCAACCCTATTTAGATGCATTCCTGCCAATCGAATGCCCCCTTTCTACTCGTGTACGCGCAAATTCTCATCCCGACTACCAATATCCTCATAAATACAAGATTTACCCCTGGATCTCCCCAGGCTACCTGGCATACTTCAGATAACTGTATTTTGCTCTTTGATCGACAACCTATCTTAAGACCATATTCCCAACCCACTCTTGTCCAGCGCTTAAACCAATTGCCCCAGCTACAAAACTGTGCCCTCCTGACTCCTGCAAATTGCAAAAATAAGGCCTATCCCAGAAAAAATCATGCGCATTCTTGCCAACCATCTTTTTCTCCGGCATTTTCCAGAGCCCCCTCCTCACTAACCTCCTAGATTGCCAGTTTCGCC
>LUCM01001617.1:73979-122299 GCA_008360955.1 Fasciolopsis buskii
CAAAGTTCCATAACATCTTAGACCTAGTTTTACGCATAGCACTCCTAATTTTAAGGTATCAGTGCTAAATCCTTTCCTTGGGAGTGACCACAAGATGGTCACGCGTAGCTTCCCTCTCCGTAACAAACCTTTCTCACTTATGTGTGCCCACCATGCTGTCTTTTCCTATGTGTCGACTCATTGGGACGAAATCCCTGACGCTCTGCGAACCCTCGATTGGTCCAGCTTCCTTTTATCGTCGCACCCGCAGAGAACGGCAGACGACCTTTACGGGAAACTTCTTTTTACTATTAATCGCCCGTTCACTCCGATCACTCGACATAAACCCAAGAAGCCAAGTAGTGTTTTTCAGCTCCAGACGAATCTTTTGAAGGCTCAAAAATCTTCAACAAAACGGTAGAGTTCTCACCCTTAGTGCAAGTCAACTGCTTGCAGCAAGAATTTCTTATGGAGTCCGAACTAAGGTTAAAAAGGCAAGAAACGCTAGCACTTGGGGCGCTTAACCCACTTCGAAAGACTTTCTGCATTTTCGCTCGCCGCCCAAGTCGTCAAATATTCCGAGCTTCATCATATTTACTACCTTAATCATCGAGTCTCATTGCTGAGAGTCGGACACACTCTGAAATCCGCCCCATGTTAACGTCCGTTGGGCTATCCTCCATCTCCTTCGACGTCGCTGGCATCATCAATGTGAGGAAATATGCCAGGCCATCCCACAGGCTTGGCCATGATGGCATCCCACCAGTCCTATTTTGCACCGCTGGTCTAGATCCTCCTCTGCTCCTTCTAAATCTGTTCTTGTTCTCCATGTCTGGCGATACTTTTCCGCCACAATGGAAAACATCCATTATTGTTCCATATCACAAAAAGGGTTCCATGTACGAACCTGAAAACATTCGCCCCATTAACCACACTTCATTTCTATCCAGGCTTATGGAAAGCATTGTTGAAGAACAACTGGACAACTGTCTTACTGTTCACAACGTTATCAACCCCTCGCAACACGGCTTACTCGGGGACCGATCTTGCCTCACCTGTCAGTTTGACTTTTCAAACTTGGCTACCCAAAGTGCTGATTCCCAACGGTCGATGCTCATAATCGTTTTAGATGTATGAAACGCGCTTCACCGCGTTTTCCATTTCTGGCTCCTGGACAAAATTAGGACTTATGGAATAAGAAATCCCCTCTTATATCTTGGCTACCATCCTACCTTTCCGATCGCCTTCAGGTAGTCAATATTAACGGTTGTTCTTCCCGGCCTCGTGCTATTACCAGTGGGGTAATTCAGCAAAGCTTCATAGGTCCTACAGTCTCTTGATAACTGGTGTTACAAGTGGCTTATGAAGTTCTCTGCTGACAAAAGCTCTCTGATAACATATAAATGCCATGTTCCTCCGGGCGCCCTCTCTATAAACGGCATGCCAATTCTTTCATCACGCACAGTTAAGGACTTAGGGTTACAACACTCCTGCTCCTTCAACTTCCACCAGCAGGCTCACCATCAGACCGCTATAGCTAAGAGAACCGCCACAATGATCATAAGGGCACTCCGCACTCAAGACTGCAGAATTATCATATTCAAGTCCCATGCTAGGCCCTACCTCGAGTACTGCCCGATTACCTTTAAGCACATGCGTAAAGTCGATCGAAATGAAATCGAGAATGTGCAGCGTGTATTCACTAGAAATCTTTTAGGTCCTTTATCTAGCTTAAACTACAGGGCCAGATGCGAGCTTCTTTGACTTGAACCATTGTGGCTTCGTCGAGTTAAATTAAATCTTGCATTTCTCTTTAATCTTTGCAATAATAATGTACACTCTACTACAGACGTCACACGCGACGCCGATAGTCCCCATATCCACTTCGCAGTAGATACTACTTGTTAAGAATACCCCTGACTCGACTACCGAGCAGGGCTAAATTCTTCGCAGTTGCTTACTCTAAACTGTGGAACAAACTCCCTAGTTCCGTGAGGTCGTGCCCAAACTTAGCCCAGTTCAAAGCCCATCTGGCAAAGCTAGTGGATGTCCAGTTCTTAATTAACCTGACACGAGCTAACATTGGACTAGACGAGGCCTACGAACATGGGATAGAATTTTAGTTCGTGACCGATTCTTTGCTGAGGTCACCATCAGGGATTTGGCTTCACTTCCAACTTCTTCACTTTGTCACACGTCCCCACTAATGTACTTTTTGACCTCCTTTGTTGTGATGTACCCTCTTCACCAATGGCCTGAGCAACTAACTCTCAAAATTCTCCCAATGTGGGTGGACGAATATGTCAGCGTACTTATTGTAGGATCCATGCCCTGATCACCTTCCGTGATTTTAGAGAACTTCAGCCTGTGTACTCCTCACTCTTCATGTCATCTTATCCTCTTCACTGGCTTGGCAGGACTAAATAGTTCGTACTTGGTAGCCCCAAACCTTCAACTACCCATAAAACTGTTACTATAGCTCAATTCTAGGTACCACATTTTACGGAATAGATGCACTATGTTGCAGGTATTTTGTCGCAATCCAATAATCACCATACCACAAGCTGGCACCCAAGCCAAACCACTTCTCTCTTGCTTTTCAGATCTCGCACCTGGAGTAGGCTTGCTGCTACCCTTTCCGTCCTCGGAATGGCGATTACAAATCTGTTATCTTATCATTTCTGCTGAGAACTTGTTAACTAGAACTGGCTCTCGAGTTGTGGCCCGGTCAACCAAAACTACGCCGATTGGCGCACTAGATATCACAACTCGCATCTTTGCAATTGGATGAAACCGCGATTATTAATGTCTCCGGAACGGCTTGCTCATCTCGTTCCCCAGCCGTAATGCTGACCGAGATCAAAAGCTGCGATAACAAAAAGTGACAGCATAGAGAACATTCTTGGCTACTGTATTTAATGAGTGTTCTTACACAAAACTTCTCTTACCTGACGCACCTCCAGATACAGCCTTCTGCCATCCGTATGTAAATGAAATCACTATTCCTGGGATTCTCATATCCAATGCTTCAAAATTTGTCTCCAGAAAGTTTGAAACAATCTTGACAGCCTTCCTCCGCCCTCAGCATTTTTTGATCGTTTTTTCAAATACGTCTTTGATCCACTTTGCTCGACGTTCTGCATGATTTTCACTACTTCCATCCAACCACCGTGTTACAATTGCCCGTCACCTCCTCAGCTCAACGTTTTTCGCTCATTACGTAACGCTCTTGACATTTGGGGACTTCAGCCATATCTCGACATCCGCCATCGAGCTTCATCCATGTTGTGTGCCTGCAGTGAGCACATTTAGTGCACGTAAACAAGAAACGACCCGTAGTCCGCTGCTTACAAACAATCCCAGTAAACACTTTTAGTCTTGAGAAATAAGTTTTCCATTTCTTGCTCTTCACGGGCATGCTTGTACTTTACCAATTGCTTTGCATCATCTCATTTCAATTCCCAGTGAGCCTCTGCAATAACTCAATATTGCTCCTACTCCCTTACCCCATTCGATTTCTGTCATTTACATTTCTTGTGCATCATCCTTGTAAAAATTTGACCATGCCTTGCGCATGCCTCTCGCAAATCGAGCAATATACACTATTAATATTACCGCTGTACTGCCACCTTTCTCTCGTTTTACTTTCCAGATGCATGCGCTCATATTGATGCTGCACCAGGGGTCCAGCTTCCAGATCATGGCTGCGATTTCACATTCCCTGTTACATCAAAAATGCGAAGCGGCTTATTAACCGCAAATAATTCTCCAGGTAGAAAATGGACTACTTTTTAGACCATTCTGAAGCAGATTGGCAACATTTATCTGCGTGATTCGCCAATAACATCTACGGCCTCCGAATCAAAGTTTTAGGAACTACAGCCTGCATGGTGCGGTCCCAAAGCCCGCTTGCTGTGGGCAGTCAAGATCTCCCGACACCCTGGCTTCATTAATGGATCTGCCTGACCGCGGCCAAGACGAACATCGCACTGAGGGTTAATTAAGAAAACACCTACATATCGGTTCTGGCGTTCAAATATCTTCATAACTAGGGATGTCCCCTGCAAATTCCCCCTGAAAATGTTATTCTTGTGACTGCCAACAATTTGGATCCCCGTGGAAAGTAGCCAAAAATTCACAGTGGCAAATGAGCTTCCATGGAATACTTATAAACTTAGTAACTTTGGAGTACTTCGGCCGCATGTCGAAGTTCGCCGATATCTCTCAAGTAAGTTCCGCTCCTTCAACACGAACTGTTGGTGCATCTAAACGCTGATATCTGTACTTAATGCCACCTAATAATTTTCTGGAAACCACGTCTAGTAAACATCAATCCGTTTTTGCTTTCGCCTTTGAGTCATGCCTGTCGATGTGCTGTGCAGTACCGCTTTAAGGCTATAATCATGCAGTCAGACGTCTCCCGAAGACTTCAACAAATACACCATTACCACTGATGATGACCTTTCGGGGCCATTATGCTTCAAGTTAACTCTAGAGAACTCTGAACGTCAAAATGACACCATCTTAATCCAATTTATTCATGTTGGTCACCAATAACAGTCCGCTCTCGCAAGATGCTCATCTACTCTGTTAGATTCGTCCACTTGAAGCGTTCGTTTTTCCTTGCTTAACGCTACCCCTCCGGTAAGATACCCTTGCGGTTCATCTGGGCGTGCGCTCTTGAGCAATGGGTGACCAGAATGAAGTCCCAAACCCAAAACAATCGATTCATAAATTGTGCCACACTGGGCCCTTAACTTCGTCACTGCCTATGAGAAATGCACTATCATTTTTATTATTACCCGTTAGCACTTACGCATGTATGCACACAAGTCAAACTGCAAGCGGGCTTGTTGCTCCATTTCTGTCTGAGTGTCGGTCTGGAGAGCATATCGTTGATTTCAAGTCTACTTGCTCACTCGTGTTCCTCTTTACTGTCCAATATGAGGCTAAATCAAACAATCATTTGCTTACCTTACTTAACGTTAACCCGATAATCAGGTTGATGTATTGAACAATTGTCACTCCAATATACGGTACAAGCTTTTTACTGGCTGCGTTTTTGTCTACCCGACGGATTCGGATAGTGCTTGAACCGGACCAATGAGAGGCAGCATTTTGCCTTGCTAATATGACAGCACAGTCACCATCTCGTTTCATTCGCTTCCGCCTTTGACGGATTATCGGTCACCTTTTAAATGCTACCCCGAAATCGCTTTTGGTTGATGAATCAGCTTTTGCCGCTGCAACGATACTGAATGCTCACGAAATGCCGATATCCCTTATTCTACTTCCGTAGTCCATTAAACGCCATACATAATCCGTGCCTCCCTGACCTTTTATATTTGTTCTGAGCATTTATCCGGTGTTTACGGCTAATGAACCAAAAAATCTGTTGTGGGATTAAAGCATCTGTTATATTGAAAAGTCTTGAAGGTCAGCGTCTTTAATCCTGCGTTTTGTTTATCAAACTGTTTTACACTTCCAGGAATCGTAGGAATACAGCTGATTCAGCGAAAGTTTCCAGTGCTAAGCAGTATCCATTTATACGAGTACAGATTGTAATAATAATAATAATGCATATTTCCCGATTATCGAGAGGCATAGGGAAGGCAAGATCAAGTTTTTAGAGAAGATTCACAGGAAATACGAATAATATGAATCGAAGGGAATAGGAGTTTGAGCAACCTTCAGTAATTTGAAAGGTTTGTTGGTTTGTGTATATTTCTCGACATACGTGAGTCATGCAAAATGCAAGATCAAAATTATGCAAAAAAGGCACAGTGCAGACATGGAAAACAGAAACCAAACTTACAATGCAATGTGGTTTCGCTCACAAGATCGTAACAGGCAATGTGATTTGCTGGGCACGAGGTTTTGAATTATAAATCAAAGCCGGATGAAGATTCGCAAAGACCTTTCTGTGACGGGCTTCCAATCCTGCACTTCGAGTAATAATATGTTTGAACGCATCAAAGGTGCCTATTGGAGGCGCAAAATATGGATGGGAGGCAATGGCTGTCGCCCTTAGTTAGCCGGGATCCTCGAAAATCAAGAGAGTTATATGGGGAAGATGAGGGTCAATATCGATTCGATAACTGAATGGAGATGAGCGAAAAACCGGACTGGATATCATATGAGGCAGTATGAAACGCAAAACCTACAAGACCATAGTGGGCTGAACAAGGAAAGCGGCGTCACGGGATGGGTATTGTGCAATCCTAAGACCAATACATGAGGTTTGTTTAGAATAATTTTCATTCCATGAATTTCAGATTAGTCTAAAGATAAAGATGGAGTCGGAAAAAGAGGAGGAACCGGAATCAAAAGAGACAATGCCTGGTGGACTCGTGTGAGGAACTGTTACCAGAAGCATCGACCCATTGCCAAATTCCGCAGATCAGAGTGGAGGCTGATGAAAAATGACAGTCATCAGCTATTTTTGAATGTCAAGGAGCATTGTGAACGTCAGTTCATGTCAGCTGCCAATAAAAATATTGTCCATCTGTGTGTCCGTTTTGTATTATTTGGCAGAAGAATTTTGAGAAGGAGCAACGGGAAGCCAGAACAAAATGGTGCGCTTGAACGTAGGATGTAGAGTACTGTTCACCACAACAGTGCTAGTGGGTGAGGCTGACCAAGTGCTGGCCATCCAATCTGGAAATCACGGTCTGAGGGTGAATGCGGCAGGTGTAATCCGCCAAGCCAGATGCACTCGCATACTGCTGCCGAGCCGCTCGCCGATGTACGCCGGCCAAAGCGGTGGACATGACCGCGCCCCGCACTATTGTGGTAACGCTGGTGTACTCGTGGTGTAAATGAAGGAATTCAAATATGGTATGGTTAGGGCAATGGAAACCTCGTCTTTCCGGGATCGGATATTCGGCAAGAGAATGGGTAAGTGTTCCCATCCATACAGAACTATACGGCCTGGAAGAGAGAGAGAAAAGACGGTCGACGGTCTGGCCTAGCTGCTAGCTGTGGATTAGGAGGCAAACATTCTTACGAGTATCTCAGAGAAGGAAGTTACCAGAACGCATAGTTCAATTCAGAATATATGGCTGGTGGCTGAGCAGTCCGGGTTTCTTTGATGTATATATTTAAATAGATGGGCTGGCTAATCTAGTGCATGGATCGTCTAAGCCATGAGTAAGGAGGGTGAACCGGTATCTGGTAGGATAATAATAATGGTCGAGCTACAAAGATAAATGCATTGGGGATTGACCAAATTCAGCGTGAAAATCATAGATTATATTCCACCCTAGGAGGCCGTGCCTTGCGAAAACAAGAAATGGTCGGGGCCTGCGGTTGTGGTAGATGGAAACGGCCACTATGGAAAGAGAAGATACCACGTAGAACTCTGTGTTCGTGGAGATAGCATGAGGTTTGAATTGTCTAAAGTGGACAGAGGTACCGATGGGGATTGGGAAAGAAAGAATCCATGATTTTGACCTTATTTCTTCTGGAAGGTATTGTCTGGGTTTTCCAGAAACAAGGTGATTTCAGCGGGCCATAGTCATTTGCTTGGAGAGAAAAGATGATGAAAAGTAAGGGTGAGGATGATTGTGAATACTTATTTTAGAAGACGGTGGCCGGGAATGGTTGACGCGCCGCTTCGGCGACGGCGCTGAAATTAGTAAGTGAGCGTGTGGGAGAGTGCTATGGGTGAGCAACCCTATACGCAGTCAGAACGATAATGCTTATGGATATGAAGTCAGACTATTTAGTGATACGTACCGATTTGGCGGGCATAGGAACGGTGAGATGCATCCGACGTGGAACTGCATGTAAATAAGTAGCATGCGCTGGTGCTGGAGCTCTGTTTAAAGTTGGAGAGACTAGGTGAATCCCCATGTGGTATGAGTAGGGAGATTTCCCTTCCTTTCCGCAATGAACGAAATGATGATATCAATGCATTTTTCAGAGGACCAATCCAGTTTCATACACTCGAGTATGGGTGGTATAGATTAATGAAGAAGGGTACAGTAACCATTATACTTACTTCGTTTTTAAATGATTGAATCATTTCCATGGGTTTACATAACGGTGAGGCAATGATCGCAACTTTTTGGGAGAAGAATAATGGTCGGGTATCCCACTGCAGCTTACTACCAAATGCAATTCCTACTGCCTCATTGAGCCCTGTCCATCTTGTCCAGGCTTTTGATTTTCTGAACTTGGCCAGAATGAGGGTGATATGAATTTCTTTTCTAAACTCCGGCGTGTAACTAATGGGGTGATTCAAGGAAGTGTTCTGGGTCCGCTAATTGTTCTGCTACATAAAACTGACTTTTTCTCTACAGCTGCAGGGGGGATCATCTCGGGCTTTGCTAACGACGTGAAAATGTTTTACATGTTCCACTCCAGTGCTTTGGATTCTACGCTGCAGAGAATGGTGCTAGATTTAAACATGTTCAATTCTTGGGGACTAAACTGGTTAATGGAGTTTTTACTCGAGGACAGCTTTATTCTCACCTACAAGGATACTGCTCCATCCAAATAGGCCACCCTCGAGGAAAGTCTAGCCCTGGCAAATCTAGTTTTTTGCTTTGATTTTATATTACCGTCGTTCTTTCGGCTCCTCAGAGCATATCAGCACTCAAGTCGCCAGATCTCGTGAGCTTACTGAAGTGATACCCCAGACTTTCCGTTTACAGTGAACGAAACTAGACATGGGACCCATGTTAGACCATTACTAGAGCATGATCCCATTGAGCACTCTAACTTGTACTACCGCGACAGAATAACTAATGAAAGATTGCAAGGATTCCTCCCTAGGTGGCTACCGGAATACAGACCGCAATTCCATTATAGGCATAAGTGCATCATGCTGAAACTTGAGCCACTCTGGCTTGGTGCACAAAAGTTGAATCTGTCATTCTTCCTCTTACAAGATATAATTCTCAAGTCCTGTTTTTACCCTGTAGATTAATATCGATGAGCCTTCTTCCTCTATGCTCACGTGGTAAAAGGGCACTACTAACCTTGCCTTTCTCTCATAACTTTGTGCATTCCATTAGCTCTTTTCTTTTGTTGCAAGAAATAGCCCATTTGAACAGCGAACACTTAAACAATAAATCCTCCTATGGTTGGTGCCTTCATCTCCAAGTTTTATTTCCAGAGAGCCACCAAATTTTACTCTCCTTCCTCTTCTCCTCATCTCAAGTACTTATAAAACAAATATTTGCCTTACTTTGTGAATTACAAAATTCTTGTCTGCACGTGCTCCGTTGTCTCTGGCCATTGTGCACACCGATTTATCAATCTAAGACTTCCCGCGACAGAGGGCCCCAGTCACATAAACTACATTAGTTTCGCTGATCTTTCCGTCGCTCCAAATGAGGTATTCAGAACGCCGCCACTTTCTGTGAGTTCTCTTAACCTGAATTAACTCGGTTCCTCGCCCTCCTCAACCTCCTGTCCTACTCAGGTTAACTCAAAACTCATTTTTTCCTCAGGAGCAAGAGTGAACACAGAACATTGAGCTGTTTGCTTAGCCCATCCAACCTGCCCCCTAGCTTTAGATAAACCACCGATTTCTGAACCCCATCAACTACCTGCCAGTCGAATGGTACTGAACTTGATCAAGATAATTAGGCCTTTTCTCTGCCCTCATTTAACCGCATTTAATGATAGTCAACATAACAATAAATAAGATGTTAAAATGGGCAGCCCGGGATCTGCTCTTAGAGATCTTCCGCACACCTGTGTTTTCGAAATAAACCCCGTTTCAACCTTTCCAACTGACGAGGTTATCGTAAATGCCGTCGATTTCTCCTTTTCTCTGGCCACAAAGCTCTACTGTGATTCATTTCACCATCAACGTGCTGGCTCTAAAATATACCACCAATAATGTTCGAGAACAAGTTTGCGCGTTTTTAAAACCATTACGATCCAGGTATCAATCCGTCCACGCCAGCCTCCTTATCTTCATTAGCAAACTGCCACCGAAACCGCCGCCAGTGTTATACGAAGCATGCACTCACGTACCACTTTTCCAGTTTTTATCAGCTTTGAGCCATTCCAGTTAGCCCCGAATTTCGGTTCGGCAAAGATTTATTCATTGTGCTTCCCCTGTATATTTAGTAATGCTTTCCTTGTTTGCCGATCCAGTCAACTCTCTGGACTCTGCGCGAAAACCCTAGGATCCGAGACAATCCACAAAAAGGAATTACACACGAGCGAAAAAAGGGAATGTCAGGAAAATATTGGTAAGTTAAGACCGAATTGCGTTTCATGTAAGTGAATGGAGGGGGCATCAAACTTCCGATCACTCCAGCGTTATTTTTCTAAGACCATCTTTGACGCCTAATATCCGTTCTATGATATTTGGTTGATTGCGTTTGTTTCGTCCCACATGAGATCTGTTGGTTTCCTTCGGTGCTACAATTTCAGGAGTCCCCGTTTTAGAACAATTTCGACCGCCTGATATCTACACGCGGTGGTCGGCCTACTCGGGTATTGTTGAAGCGATGTTACAATATGCAAAATACAATGCTCGCATCGGTTTCAAGTGCTTGAAGCTTCTGCATCACACGGCCTCAGAATCCGAAAAACATTTGTTAAGGACCACAGTCCTTAAGTCTTTTAAATGGGTTAGACCGCCTAGGAAAATTCATTGTTCTTGGTTAAGCTGCCACATGTGATCTCTTCTCATTTTGCACGATATTTTTTCTTCATGACCGGAAACGATTCCACAGTTTCTGTCATCGCTTACACTAACGGATTTTGAAGCATTCCTAGATGAACACCCAATCAGCAGCATTTCGTAAAACTGCTGTCGACTCAGACACCGTATATCAGTTTTTCTCTATATTAAACCAGTTTATTTTCTTCTATCCCCATTATGTAGGATACAAAGCAGCGCCACCCTAACGCTTATAATTGGGCATTGGACGGCTTCTTGGGGAGTCTTCATCGCCACATCAAAAAGTCTCTCAAATATCACGCGAACCGTGAGTGGTACGAAACGTTAGCGCTGGTTCTACCCGGTATAAGAGCACCGTGTTTTGCTGCAAAATTTCCGTCTCACCGGGCACCCGCTGCGCAGACACGCATCACGGGCCTGCCTTCGTATGTGCGGAATCTCGCTCCGGCGCCAACGCGTCTAACTCCACGAGAGGTACTCGTTCCGACGAAATTCAGAAACTGTTCGCATTTATTTATTCCGTTAAATCGGATAAACAAACGGCCACAGCAACCTTGCAAAGTCATTTAGCGTGATCTCACCATGATAAAACCTCGAGACTGATTGACTCGGTCGGGGCGATGCAGGTGGCATCGGTAACCTAAAGTTATCATAGGCTGAAGATATTGAACTCCCCAGCATCTAGAGATCCAGTGCTACAACGTCGGGGCCTTCTGAAGACATTTCCGTGTTGTGCAGTTATCTCTTGCCTCTACGACTTCCAGTGAGGACGATGCCATCCTATTGCGACAGCAACCAATAAGCACTGATCCGGCTTCCAATGAGACTGTCGTCCCACTTTCAAGCCAGCAGCCAACTGAAACTGCTACGTAATCGAAAGAATTCTCTGCCACATGTTCAAAACAGCCGTGCACTGCGGAGAATGAGACTCGTTCCGGTTGGAAGGTTGTTTTTCCCGCAAATTTTTTCGGGTGAGTCAAACACAATCTTTTGGCGATGAACAGTAATAATTTGTTTGTAAAAACGACATCAATTTCGAACATTTCCCGTTATTGCGGCTCACCTTGGCTACACTGATTGTCGTTTGTTTTTCTTTCCGTGACCGCAGTTAGTCTTTTTGCTTGTTGGTTCTGAGGATTGTGGCTCTGTCGATCGCCACATGGATCGCTCTGGTCGTTTCCGACGTTTTTCTTTCAAACGTCTGGTTCTGGCTTCCGGTCATTTTGGTCGTCTGCCATTTCTCCACGTGTGGACAGTGTTGGTGGTAACACCTAGGCAAGCATTCTCATAATCCTTTACCTTGTAACGATCCTGATTCACGATCCGTCATTTACGGCTTATGTACGTCAAGATTTCCGCGCGTCATCGACCCCTGTTCGAATATGCTGACGTGCCACGAGTTTAATCACCCAGTTCAAATTGAATTCGCACTGTGTAACTTAGAATTACTCTTGCTCATCGTATTTCAAGATGTGTTTAGAAGCACGCCATCTATTCTGTGACACTTCTTTGGTTGAAAACAAGATCTGCAACTGTCCTATCGTGCCAAACTTTTCAAAGATCCTCGCTTTAGAATCGATTTACACAACCGGCGCCGCTTTGATGTGGATTATCCTTGCGCGCATTTTCGTATGGCTGGTGATTCCGCGCCACACTACATACAAAACAATTCTCCCATCCAATTTTTGCTTGAGTCTTCTCTAATCCGCAGACTGAGGGTAGTACTGGGTCGCGATATTGGAATTTCACAGAAGATACTTGTTCACTTGCACTCCGAATGTCTTCAACAGAATCACTGGGTACCATACACGCAAACGGCTAGCGAATCACGGAGTTATCTTGGCAGCAAACCACGGATTAATAGTTAATCTCTTGCCGCGTCTATGGGAAGTAACGAATAGCACAAAGGACTTTGCTACACGAAGTGTGCGAGAGAATAGACTTCGTTTAACACGTTCAGTTGTATCTCAAATTGAAAGCAGTAGGGAAAACGGAGGAGGACAATACTTGGATAAACAACAGTTAAAGGAAAGAAAGTGACGTTGGAGCTGACCAGCACAGAACAGCCCAGGGGATGTTCCATGTGGTGTCCACAAGGGCTCCTTAAAAGGCCCACAAATCTCCCGTAATATTAGGCGCAGTAGACACCAGGCTACTTCTGTCTTCGGGTCAGCGGTGGACCCAAATCGACCATATCGCCACCAGCTACAGATGGCGGAGCTGTCTGCAACACTGTTAGTCGTACTGGAGCACTCCCTTCGACTCGACAAGCTTCGGAGACAATGCACGTTATCGCCATGGGAAATTCTCGTAATCTGTTTCGCCTCACCCGAGCTACCAGTCTGAGCGAAATTACCTATGAAGCTAATGGTTCCCCTATCAACAACCAGCAGCGCCGTCTTGTACGCTGTGTGAGGCACGTCCAGGCACGATTTAGCTGGCCCCCCGAAACTATCCCGGCAAACCTCCGGTGGACGGTTATAACAGATCCTCAATGAAATCCGAGCCTTGGGACGTCATTAAGCGCAGGGTTCCGGTGGACTTTTCCCAGATCTATTTAAAAATGGAGGAACGGGATTGGTCAGCAAACTTCAGGTTTTGTTCTCGGAGGCCCGGTACTCCGAGAAGGTTCCCTCTTCGTCGGGGGGGGGGTCGATCGTTGTCCCCATCTTCAAACAGGGGTTGCACAGTGACTGCGCTAACCACAAGGGTGTTAGCTTAATCTCAATAGCGTCAAAGGTGTTTGCACCCGTCATTCTTCGCAGGTTGTTCAACACTCGTGAAAGGCAAACTCGTGAGGAATAGGCCGGGTTTCATACTGGTTGTGGATGCGTCGACCAAATATTTACTCTCCGACAGGTCTTACAGGATCATTTTGCCTTCCACAATATCATAGCACTGACGACGTCGCCTCGGCTGGTGATGAAACGTCTGCAGTCAAATTGCCCAGCTCAGCGAACAGACAAATGCCATCGTGGTGGCCGATTAAAGTGTCACGTTCATTTCACGATCAACAGTACCTTATTCTAATAAGACAATGTAATTCCGTAAAGAATGTGAACAAGCCTATTCATGGACTTCCCCTAAGCTCACTTCCCAAAAATGTCTCAAGAATAAAATTACTTGGTACGGTTACTTGTTTGTATCCATCCTGACTTTTCTAGGAGGAATACAACACGCTAGATGAGGAATACACACGCGAGAAGGAAGAACTAAACGAACTGGAGGAAAGATTTCAGGTAAGTAACATTTTTAAAGTAACCATTAGCTACTTTATGCTGGCCTGTCTCCAGAAAGACTCTTCATACTCAAGCTAAGTAACCACAAATCCACCTGTAGACAAAAGTTATCATAACAAAAGCAAATAACGATTAGCGAATGGCCAAGGTCTTAAAAGAAATTTTTCCCTCAATACTTTGCCCAATATTCAGAGTGAAACAGGGCTCCACCTTAGATTTCTTTACTGTTATTATGATTTCTACACAACGGCTCTCCAACAAAAGAAATTCCAACTGCGTTGCAACCATATCAATCATTGTCATAAGCCACTATCAGTGCACGGTCAATCGGTCCAAAAATGGTATCAACTAAGCCGTCAAAATCCGACTCTATTAGCCCGGTGATTTCTTTGAGTGGAGCGTCAATCCATCCACGCCATATTAGTGATCACACACCGGCTTCGGAACAAGCAGGGTAATAACGCAACTACAAATAAATGGAACGGCAGGAGAGTAACAAACTGCAGAGAAAAACAACAAAGCATAACAAACTAATTGTTTTGATGTTGTATTTTTGCCGCAAACACATTGTGATTTTGGGCTGTGTTCGGGTTATTTTTAGACGAGATCAGTTCTACGGACAGGCCACGCAGCGCTCGCGCCACCGATTTCGGTTCTGAGCTATATCTCTCGGTGTCACCAACCAACAACAATTCCCATCTCCTGGGCCCAAACCAGGAAAGCGAAAAGCACCAACCAAGGCCAAAGCCGAAGCTAACCTCTTCGAAGTGATAGCCTGAACGCCACATCAATTCTTCCAGCCTTGTCCAGCACTTGCAAAAGAATCACGAAAAGGTAGAAGATGAGCTAGCATACGCGATACGTGTCCATGCGACCGAAGGCGATGTGGAGCGATTACCTCGGTCAGAAGACGATTGCCTGCACTCAACACACGATGACGCACCTCGACATTGCTCACCGCATGTTCCCACCAGACACGAACAATGCTTCGGAGATGCCGGTGGTCAAACACAGAAAGTCGCTGATCACGCACAATGCGGAGAAGCCATGTGTTTCGAGACCGTACGGTGGGACAATGAGCTATGGCTTTTTACGCCCACCCCTTGAAGCAAAATCGAATGTCATGGCGCCGCGAGTGTTCGTGAACATTGTCGAGGCCTTTACATTTTCTGGTTTTACCGCATTCTTAACCACGTTTAGTGCTTTTTGTGGTCCTCCTTTCTGACCGCGTGTTTGGCCGAACGTTTCAGCCCAGCGATTTCCCTATTTGCGCGGCGCACACGTTTCCGTCGAATTTACTGAACTTCCGCCGCTTCCGACCGTCCTTTCGTTGTATTGTCCAGGTGTTTGGTTTATCGTTATTCAAATATCACAGAGCCAAGTAAGTAAAACGAAACTAGTCACAAAGTTCAGCGGCAAGCTGACGTGCCACGAGACGCGCTCAATGAACGCCGGTTTTACAACATCTGTCAGATGCCATTGGGCTACCGAGAAACTTGAAGTTTCTGACTAGTACTAATCATTCATCACAATGATGGCTGCTGCGGTTGTTCAGGACGCTTACATGGTATCCGTTCATTTTTTCTCTGAACACGTGGATGTGGAGCCAAATAAGTGGAATACAACAAACTTCTGTTCTTTCTTGTCTTATATAGCAATATTTCTCCTCACACTTAACTAAAATATTAAGCGCTATCTGTCGCCATGAAGTCGTCAGAGAATTTCGTCTTATAATCTTGTAATGCAACGGGAACTGTCAGCATCATCATTTTAATGCCCACTGTTCTCCAGTAACAGACATACATATGTTGGAAAAAATGCGACAGTGACTGGGTGAAACATTTGCTCTCTAACATATTTGATTTGCTACAATGCTGCCCAAACAATTATTTATCTTAAGCTTTCTGGCTTACTTCTCAGAGAAATAAGCGGTCAATAAATTACGGAGTTCAGCTACGTAACATCTAGCATGTCCCCAGTAATTTTCATGCTTCATTCCCGAGTACAGCTTCAGAAACTTGGGAACAAAAGAAAAACAGCGTCTTTGGTATATAAGGTTTTGCAATGGACGTCTCAAGTACAATCAGATACTAAAACCGTTTTGTTTTATTGATTCCAAACACTCGTTGGCATAATTAACAAACTGGCACAAATTCAACCCATGTACCACCTTAATTGTATGCTGTGGGTTCTTTTGTTACTATTCGTTTATTTTGCTGTATCGACCGTCTTATCTGCATTTCTAATGGCTTTCCTGTTTCTTCTGTATTTATATGACTTAGCATTGATGGTAGCACTTTTATGTTTGAGGAAAATGTCATCGGTCAGCTAGTTGACGAATTGTAAGACCGATACCCTTAACACAGTTTTCAAATTACGTTCGCTTGCTCCTTACTGGAGTGACCACACTGACACAGACCTGTACTGTTTATGTACCGACAGTCGGGAGCGTTAGGAAGTGGGGCATATTTGACTAAAGTGCAATCGAAGTGTGCATGATCAGCGTGTAAAACGGCAGTTGCGCTGGAAACCCAACGTTCGGTTCAGACAAGTGATCCGCTACAGAGTCTGCTTTACCACAACGACGAAGCCATGAGGCAGTTTAGGTGTACTGTTTATTCAAGTTTCCTGCACATTTTTCAATTCCACATTGCAACGTCGTCTGTTGACTTCCACAAGACTTCTCCCACTCAGTGGAAGCAAAACCAAATAGGCAGCGTTGTGGCAGATGAGTTTTTGCCGTACGCAACACTTGGTCCAACAAACGTGGACTAATAAGCTTCTCAGAACTGACACCTAAAATTATATCCCTACCCCACATTTATCACCCGCTCATTTCAGCCTTTGCGATACTACGGAGACACTGGTGATAGAAGACAGAAACGCATACTATGTGTCTCTTATCCATGCAGAAGAACCGAGGACATTGCAGCATACTACACTCAATGTCCCCAATTCAGTGAAATATCAGACCCACAGGGTACGCTGCTGGATATAGACGTTTTCACCTCTGCTGCTGTGTTACCATCGTCACACATTCCCCAGGGTAAATGAAACGTTCTACAGTCGTCGGTTTCTCTTCATCCTGCACGGCATTCTACCCTGCCGTCGTCCAGTCTTGTGACAACACTTTGCACTTTGAAAGTGCAAAACACCGCTGATGGAGCTGCAATTTTCAGGAGTCCGCCCAGTGCACCATATGTATGCAAGTACGATGCTCCCAATCGATCAATGAACTTTGTTAGAATACTGTCCCCTTGCGCAACATTGAATTACTCGGTCCGGTCGACTGAGTCGAACACAACTTTCAAGTGGAAAATATCTGCAATCAAAGGGCGCCGGTGTATGCCGCCTTTCGAGTTACTGTCGAAGAGTGAACATATGTCCTATGCAACATCAACTCGGACAAAATCTGACCTTCAGTTCGCGAAACGGTGTCAAGCGGCGCAGCACTGTCAAAGCTAGGACCTTAGTAACTCTCGGAATTGAACTAATCCCAGTGTGGTTACTATGGTCACTCAGTATGCTTTTCTTGATGATGAGTTCAATCACGATGACAGAATACGCTCTTAGTCCTCAATATCAGGGAGCCAGGTGGTAAGTGCTTTCATTAGGGCTTCTCCATACAGCTTGAAGAATCGGCATTCTTCGGGACCGGACACTTCTCTACTTTCCACCAGTCGAATATTAGATTCTGCTTCCACTTCCAATGGGGAGTCAAGAGACACCTCCCAAGGTTTGTTTGGCTGCAGTCGTCAAACTCCCCAAATTATTGCATGGCCACCCAAACTGCTGGTTAAATTGCTCAATCCGGTGTTCGAGTCTTTGCTTTATACCATGGATGGGTTCTTTAGTTCTATCGTGCTCGATTTCACTAAACGAAGTTTGCCGCCCAATGGTGTCGCTTACAAGCGTAAACAGTCCTTGACTATCACCCGAAGCAACTGCTATTTCCACTTCTTCGTTAACCACAACCCACCAGTTTTCATGGTCATTCGTGAGACTTATCGTCGTCGCATTTGTATTACTTAATTATTCTTAAGAGCTTGCATTTTGGTTTCATTAGGCCAAGCGATCCTTGGGAGATCCAGCGCCTTTGGAGTACCTCAGACTTGAACCATGGGCTGGATTTGTATTAAAAGCGGTGGAAGACTCTCTCGGAAGAAATGTATATAACTGATTTTGAGAAAGCTTTTATCTTTTGTTTGCTTTGTTCTGCTATCTACAATCGAGTCTGCTCGTGCTCCACTCTGTTTATCTGCACTAAAAATTCACCGTACACTGGCTAAGACTTCCACCTCACTTATGATTCTGAAGAAATCCCATTCAACAATCGTTTTTTAAGATGGCTCAGGTCATCTTTTGTGGGCTCTTGGGACTACTTGCGTACTGCCTAACAACAAAAATCTGCCTGGCGCATAGAAACCAGCTCACGTGTATCATTTATTTGTTGGGAACTTTTACGAGGAGTTCGTCGGCTATCTTGTGATCATATTGACAACAGTAAAATGATGAAAATTGTGGTAGCTGCAAGGCTGCAACATTGCACTGCATCGTTTAGATTGGAACAATACAGGAATACAATGATGAATCAATTAGGCCAAATTTATCCATCATTCCCTCAGTTAATCCTTGCGCGTTCCTCAAGGGTTTGTTGAGGGGTCCTACAGGATGATCTGCAAACCACCCACGTGTGTTTGGTTAACTGGAAACCAAATTTTCCCCTGTCTACGTTGAACAAATCTGGAAACGTCTGTTTAAAATCAACTCACTGCAATAATATCCAAGCATCTTTGGAAAGACGACTAACTTATAACCATTCTGTAGAATTGTTAGTAGTAACCCCGCTTGAAATAAAATACTGGATTATGTCTTTACGCAGGCTGCCAAGGCGGCCCGAGTGTCAGCCTGAATATTCTCTGTTGCTAAACCGGAACGACGTAATGACGTAATGTTCTGAAAGATTTCGGTTAATTAAATCAGAATTCTAAACATGGTTTATACCATAAAATGCATGGACATAATAGAAGCTGGTGAATAGCTAAAGCTACTGTATTAGTAATGAAGAGGCTTAACGCCGAATAATATAGCGTGGACCACAGTGTTGTTTCGTAAATAAATGACGATAGCTTATCGAGTCCACAATGAAAAATACTCGCCTGGCTGTTGCTGATTACGAAAAAAAGTGTAAAAGATATTCAGCCGTGAGGTGCACCTTCTGGATATATTTATTCAATGGAAATAACTGCGAACAAACGCCAATTGTGAGGACAAACTAAACCCATGAATCAATATACTCTCACCACCAGCATTTGAACTCAGGCTTAGACCGCCCTCTTTCTATCGTCAGTTAGGGGCATACGCTTTATCAGCAGTCCGCTCCAGGGCGTTAGTGCAAGTAAGCCTGACTAATGAGCCCAGGTTATGCAAACATAGTTGTACTTTTGTTTGCTCATCAACGCGGCCGGAATCGGATATATCTACTTCCGTACCCTGCACAAATAGAACGAACCACTATAATTCATATGACCAGCGTACTGCATGCTAGTGGTACAGCTGTGATGGAATTCCTCAGCGTGTTCGAACCTGGACGAAATAATAAGTTCGAAGTTAGGTCCGCAAAAGTATTTGGACGCAATTATAGCACCGCAAGTCTATTACGACAAACATTTGACGGCAGCTGTGAGACTGCCTTATTTTGAGGTTAATAAATCTCAAATGGATTGCTTTGGCCAGATGGATTTACTCCATTTCAAAATTGAAATTTGATCAAAGTGACCAGTGTATATATAACGCAAAAACTTTTGCCATTAGAACCATAGTTAAAAAATAAAATAACTGAAAAAGAGAGAAAAGACTTTCTTGTAGAATTCACCTTCCGTGTTAAATTCTCCATTTTTGTTCTTTGCACCACCCAATGTCCGTCATTGTACATGGTTCCTCTCTCGGATTTCACTCTGGTGTAACTCTGCTTATTTAGGAATGCACCTCTAGCCTTTGAGCAAACCAAGCAAATAGGAAACGGTGACCAGCTGACTGATTTATGCGCCTTGCGGAGTAAGTGACATACGGAAGTTGGCAGGGACCACATTTTGTTGGCGAGCCACATTCCCCAAGTCAAACTACAACCAATGTGCTTGTGGTATTTTAAGAAGAATGCTTGTCAGAAAACAAACCAAAGCTTTGAAGCTGCTGTCCTTGTAAATGATATCTCTATGCCTAGAAATTTCAGCTGTTTAGGTCAATCGTTAGTGGTATAATGATGCAACAGAGACCTGAAGAACCTTTGTGAATTGGTTGTTACCGAATAATTTCTGAATTAGAAGCTTGCTGAAGTTCAACAAGATTTGACCCGTTTTTTCCAAGCAATTTTCACTCTCACTGATTGAGGACGCAAGGTGCAACTAAATACATTTGTAACGAGTCAGAATTATTAAGAGACCATATGCAATACAAGGATGCAGCGTCAGAATAGCCATAAGGAACGATGAACATTTGCACTTTTGCGCACCGCTTTGATGTCGTGAGATCGAAGCCTTGTAAGGGTCCTTTACGGTTGTGACAGAAGTATCTGTTGCGTGGACACATGTGAAGAGGGGAGCGGAATTTGAGAAGCGAAGCGAAAGGGTTACATGGGCAGCTTTGCTTAGATCCATAACCAAGACAAAGAATTCGGTCTGATCCGACTCAATTAACAATGATTCCTCGGCTAGATCCGGCACTGTGAAACAAGTACCGCCATTGAGGTTAGTGAAGATATCTTCAAGGATCGGCAGCGGAAAGCAGTCATGGTCCAATGCAGTGTTCAGCCTGGTGGAGAAGTAAGCATAAAGGAGTACACTGCCAATTGCTTTCGTCAGGACAACGATTGACGCCGCCAACTCTAAAAAATGGTACAGGGATCATGATCCCTTGGTCTTCCAGACGCTTTAAGTTCTGGCCCAAAATGGATAAGTCCACATACGGCACTGGGCGTTTTGATTAGAAAACATGCTGACTGCCTTTATTTAATAGTAGTGGCTTGGTATTTGGTGCAGTGACGTATACCTTCCTCAAAAACTGATGGGAACTGTATAACCAATGCTTTTTGCCTTGTTTGGGAGTCTAGACCAGTTGGCAGAATGTGCCAATCAGCAGGTTGCTGAGGCCCAGTTCCTCCATGCAGTTGGCACCGAGCAGGTCCATGTCAGATTTTTCTACGTGCCACAGTGTCGAAATCAGTTTTTCCTTGTGCTTGACGGAAAACCGGAGCTGCCCGGTTAACTTCAAAGCACCACTTCAGGCACTTGTAATCGTCACTGATATGGGTTCAATGGGCGGCTGACCGATGATGTGCCAAGTTGAGTTGGATATGACATATATGTCTGAAGCAGTATCCAGCTGAATTTGGACTGGATCATGGTTTATGTAAACGGTGACAAACTTCCTGCGATGGGCGGGATTCAAACGGCTGCCTGAACCAAGCCCGGATGGATTCTCACGGTTGTTGGAACTTCTTTTCCTGGTAAAACCCCTTTTGCGACTCACACAACGAAACTGTTTGCATTGATGTGTGCGCAACAGACAAAAATTGTGGGGATGCGAGGGACCACAGTACATACAGGGAAAGGGCACCCCGGACAACGTGAACTTCTGACATGCGTATGACCTCTGAGTTGATGTGGATGGCTTGAGGGTTTTGACAGTGTTAACACTGTCCCCTGCTCTGTCCTGCGTCTGGACCACGGCCGCGTCGTGTTTCAAGTTAATTAAATGTTCGTACTTATCCACGAGTTGTTCCAATGTTATGTCTGATTGTTACTCGATTTTGGCTAGCAAGCGAGTGTATTCGTCGGAATAACCTGGGGAGTGAAACCCACAAATGAAGATTAGAGACCGAAATTAGTCCTTTTTAGGGCATCCAGCCTGGATCTGCTACACTCACGATTATCGATTCCTGTTTGTCATTAGTTCATCACCATCACGTTCAATAAATTTCAGGCATTAATATCAAGTGTTGAACAACGAAGATGGATCGCCAGAAACTTTTCTTAGAGTCTGAATAGTCTGAACAAATGTTCGACTTGATGGTTCATCTGACAAAATGAAATTAACATACCACATATGTTCTGTGGGCTCAAGTTTTCGAAGGTGCAAACGCATTTTGGTTCTATCACCTTTATCCACCAGCTCAGCAGCGACCATATCTCCGCAGTGCTTGGACCAGGATTCAAATGTAACACCGAACTGTTAATCATGCAGGAGGTCTATCGCGAACTGAAGCAGCGTGTTTGATGAAATTTCAGGTCTACTAGATGTTGTGGTCAAGCTCCCGATTCGATAAGTTAGAGCCTTCATCAACTCGAAATATGATTGAAACATTTTCTTCACGTCTGCACTTATTGTTATCATCGCTCGATTTCGTTGAATTCAAAATACCCACCCGGCGGATTTCTTACGTTTCTCAGTTGAGTTTATCAACACAACACTGAGGCACAAAACGTCACACAATAGCGCAATAACACAAGCCTACATCTTAGCGGGACACTAACACACCAAGGATGGAGACAATAATGAGGACTCGAGTCCTCAAGTTCCCCAGTCGTAAAACAGAATGGAACGAATTAGATGCCCCATTGAGGGGGCGGTCACAGAAACAGCGCGCGGGTTACGAAAGGTTGGCACAACCCGCTGATGAGAGAAGACCGATACAAAACGGCCACACATGTGCTGATGAATTGCCAATGCAAGTCAAAAGTTAAGTGGGCTGGTAGCGGAGCATGGATTTATTCCTCCGGATCGCTTGTTTAACCGGACGTCAACAGCCCAGCGCGGTCGCCATTTGCACGTTGCTCACGCACACTCCACTCGCACTCTCTTGTTAAAATATACTCAACCTTGCACCGCTTCCAACTCTCTTCTCGTTGTACCTGTCGAGTGTCAGGGTTGTCAATATTGCAATCGTACAAAGCCGAGCAAAACTGACGCACAATGGTCACAACGCATGAGGGCAAGCAGATGTAATACGAGATTCGCGTTAAGACAGGCTCCATCGATTATATCGTTTTGCGGGATGGTCCTGATCGATAGTGGAAACAAATAATCACAGATCCAATTTTTGTGAGTCTTTTTGCGGTCATATGAAAATTTTTAACCGCGCAATATTTAAAATAACGCCAAATTCAAAATATCTCGGAAAGTATAGGTTTTAATAACAGGATAAAAGTATAATTAAAATCTACGACGCTAGAAACGCTGGATTGGTCATCGTCTTTAAAAAGCGACCACTTAATGACCTGTGGCGCAGACTCACATCTTTCATGGATTAAATCTTGCTAATCTCACAGTTCCATTTGCTTCCATCACCTAGAGTAGTTGATCTAGACAACCGTGAATGTGGTCCTCTAGACAAGTTCTACCAGTTTATCGGCAGATGTGTTGATAACGACATCGCCAGGATGAATCAGGAGCTTTCAAAATGGATGTCCTAAAATAGTTGGTGAAGACAATGACGCAAAACAACACCGACGGTTATCTCGGCCAAAATCCTGGGCCACCTATCGCCAAACATCTGTTGACAGCCACATACCTAGCCAACGCAGTTTCTTTGTTCAGACAGCGGTCGCACAAATTCAATCCCAAAACCATTAGGGCCAAGGAAAACGTTGATGACTCGATCACGCAATCCAGTTTCTTGGGCTCAGAAACAACTGCCACAAACAACTCGATTGTGTTTCTGACGAATAGTACGTAACTTTCATTGTACCTCGTTCACCTTAGTTACCAACCCAATTTCCCGAAAAGTAATCTCTTATTATCTGGGCGACCTATGGGTCAGGATGTTGGCAAACCCAATCAACCGAATTTTTCTTTCTTCACTTTTCAACATATTACTTATCTGCGGGAAATTTTCGTGCGGCCTATCCATGGCCTTGCTTTCATTGATAATAACAATAATGGAACAGCTAGTATTTTACATTGTACGCATCTATATTCACACTTATTCTGCAATTGGCTTTTGCTACCTGGTCTATGTAAGATTGCCAACGACAGATAGTGTATAAAGAATACGACACCGTTTTCAAAAATTTGGTAAAGGGAAGAATATACTGAACACGTAATGACGTTTAGCCTCATCCACAGAAACTGCTTAATCGTTTATCGACTCTAACCGATCTAAGAGACAGTCAAACCGTCTACATTTATTATAGTTTACAACCTCTGACCAAAAGCAACTGTTTACTTTAGTACGAACAATCCGATAATCCGACGTCCGGAAGGTGACCCAGGGACCATGATGGACAAGAGATTACGTAAAAAATGGAGTAGTTAGCATATTTGCTCAACCCTATACAGAGTACCTCTTCTATCTTCCTCTCGCACATTTTTCTGTATATATGTTCGTGTTACATATGTACATACACATATGCCCAATGTGAGTATTATCTGGGTGAGATATATAAAAGCATGGCAATCGCTGCCACGGAAACTTCTTCTCAACTGTTCCGGGGTTTTGAACAGCATTCGTGGGCTGCTTTTACGGATGTTTCTGATTGTGAGATGGAAAGTGATAAATTAAAATCGCGTTCGTGAATTTCGTTTAATAATGGTTTCTGATTTTAGGCATTACTAGTTCACATAGACTAGCTTACTGAAAGTCTGTCTGGCATAATGCTTCATTTCCAATATTCTCTATCATATCTGTATCCTTCCTTAAAAAGGCCATTCGTAGACGCAGTCCCGGAATAACGAATCACTGTAATGTCTTCAACAGCTATACCATGCCAGAAATTCAATACGGCAGACGAACTGAAAACATTGAGTCGCAGTGTGCTCTCAGGCGAT
Organism: Fasciolopsis buskii; assembly: GCA_008360955.1. NCBI lineage: Eukaryota > Metazoa > Platyhelminthes > Trematoda > Plagiorchiida > Fasciolidae > Fasciolopsis > Fasciolopsis buskii. The sequence continues at coordinate 98,670 of LUCM01001617.1, forward strand.
GCGCGACGAATGTTGGGCGTCTTAGACAGCGCAATGAGGAAAATTTTACTGGTTTTCGCCTTGGAAAATACAAACATCACCTACCTGGTAACCCTTTTTATTCAGTTTAACCCATCATTGGGTAAAATAGGACAACGACGGACTGGATGGAGAAGCAGAAAAGGCAATCAAGAAGTACCTCAAACTATCACAGCAATATTCCTCTGGAAGAATCCCCGTGACTGAAAAAATTCATATGGATATCGCATCATACACACCAGCTGAACAGCAACGTGAGGAAAGTTACGTGGATGCAGGTGAGAAATTCAGTTTTTTTCAGAATAAGGTTTGAAACATTCAGCCGAAAAGAATGGGGAAACCCCCAATGTTGGTTCGGAATACAATGGAAATGAGAAACCGGATATGACCAAGATGGACGAAGAAAATGAAAGCAGCGCTGGTTCTGAAGCAGAAGTAGGTTTTCAATTCTTTTTCCCACTACTTCGAAGTCCCTAAGTTTGCAAGCACTCGAACTTCCTCTTGATGTAAAATATTGATTGTCATAGCCCCTTCTCAGATAATCAACCAATAAATTACCCTTACCGTGAACGGTCTTCCCAAATCAATTAGATAACAAACACAAAGCTCGACGATGCCCAGCATTTGCGATGTTTACCTCGTTCTGAATTACTTGATATTTCATCTAATCGAAGACCGGAAAACAATTTTCGAAATCATGAAGTTTTGCTATTGTTCGTAGCACAAGAACACAGCGTAGAATTACCTTTGTTTAAAATGAATTGCACTCGATAAAAAAGCATTCACAAAAGTGTGACCATTAGCTCTGCAGTTCGAATAATTCTCAAGTTGTCTCTCGTTTGTCGTTCTAGATGATCTTTGAAATGAGGGTGATGGTATCTCAGTATCTGCTGATAACTTGATGCCTATTTTAATGCCGCAAACAAATCGACCAACAGAACGGTCCTTCAAAATGCATACCTGAGACAAAATTAAGGGTAACGTCGAACAGGTAAAAAAATGCAGGGATTCCAGTTGCTATGATGATTTCACCATCGAATAAGATTTTTAGTATTTTCAAACTCCATCTCGTTTATTGAGAGTTGAATCAGAATTCAAGAGAGATCAGATTTGCTTTGAATACATTTGGCGTCCGTTACTACTTTCAAATTATAGCTGAAAGAACACCTCCTGTTAGCTGTTCGTCGGTTGCTGAGGGTGATCAAAAACTCGCCTCGTTTTGCTAACCTCACAGAGAACTATCTCACAGTGAAACCACGCAGCAGCTGTAGTCTGCCAGATCTGAAACTACCGTTGTCCGTCTCAAACTTCCCGGAAGCATGCTCACAAGCTTACCTATCTGACATGTTATCACGTCCGCAGAGCCACCTAATGCGGTACTTTCTCAAACTGCGAAGCAATATATTCAGCAATATGTTGACAACACCGCAAGATAGCAAACGAAAGAAGAAATATCTGAAAGAAATATGCAACCGACTGAACGAACAGCAAATCAAAGTCGACTGCTTGACAAGTGATTTGGAGATATTGACGGCCAAGAATAATGAACAGGTAACTGAAATAAAATATTCTGATATTGCAATGTGGAATTTTTGTTGAGCTCTTCAAAAATGCTAGGAGTTCGAAAGTCAACTATTCAAACATTTGACACTTCAACATTTGGAATAATGGTTGTGTAACTCTAATTTTATGGAACATGATTCCACCGTTTGCCGACCGTTTTGGGCAAATTGCGTGCGATCTCATCACAGCGAGTCTCGGTAAAGTGACAGACCTGCCCATTCGTCATGGATTCGACTAGGATGAAATGTGTGCTAGGCTTCGCTGATGACAGTACACTGGATACGTGAAGGTGAGTGAACCATATGCAAATTACCGACGGCAACTAAAGCATCATTAAACATAATCTCAGTCTAAAACAAACTTTCCGTGCAATGAACCGTGTTAAAAGTGTGGTGCCCCATTGAGAACCTCGAATGCACATGTGGTATTAAACCCAACAGTAGTGGCTGAATTATTCAAATGAAAGAGTTCCAAACAACAAAAAACGCCTATCAATATCGAATCGATATAGCTTGTTCCAATCCGAGCTGCCGTGAATCGGACATCCGTTTCTCTGAACAGCTCACATATTAATTCCGTCGGTGAATTGTTTGATTCGTTAGCCCAACACGATGTCAGCTGCTAGCAGTCCGCAGTACAAAACGCTTCAATAAGGAAAACGCCATTCACATAGGTGCATTTTCTGTTGTTTATTGAATAACAGTGTTCTCAGCGTCTTATTAATATCTAAACCTTATTCATTCAGTAGATTATTCAGATTGTTTTGTAACTCTTAAAATTGATTTTCATATAGTCGTTTTACAACGCAGAAGACGTCTGCTCCGTTTCGTGGCAGAAATATCTGATCAACAATATATTTTGGTTGGTACCATTAATTCTCACTGACCCCAGTGAGATAAAATATTCGCCTATTATTCAGAACAAAATTCATTGATTGCCCACTTCATCGACTGCTTTACCCAGGGCGATGCTATCACGGGTGAGTTGATCGTTGACCAGAGTAGTGGGCAGGATGAATCAGTACCCACTAATTTTACAGTCGCGTGACGCAAATTATTTACGAGTGGCACATCATACCAAAGTTATGTAATCCCTCTTAAGTTATTACAAAAATTACTACGACCCAAACTCTTTTTGCAGTCATGCATATTTGATAACACCTAAGTCATCTGCGGACTTCTGCAAACAATTAGTCCATCTTCGCGTACCTCGTGCCAAAGCGAATTCATGTAAGTGAAATTACTCAAAAAGTGGATAAAAGGGGATAATAATAAACAAGGACAAACTAACAGCTTTTTATGCTTTAACCGTGCACGTGTGAATTTTGGCTGTGTTCGGGTTATTTTTAGACGAGATCAGTTCTACGGACAGGCCACGCAGCGCTCGCGCCACCGATTTCGGTTCTGAGCTATATCTCTCGGTGTCACCAACCAACAACAATTCCCATCTCCTGGGCCCAAACCAGGAAAGCGAAAAGCACCAACCAAGGCCAAAGCCGAAGCTAACCTCTTCGAAGTGATAGCCTGAACGCCACATCAATTCTTCCAGCCTTGTCCAGCACTTGCAAAAGAATCACGAAAAGGTAGAAGATGAGCTAGCATACGCGATACGTGTCCATGCGACCGAAGGCGATGTGGAGCGATTACCTCGGTCAGAAGACGATTGCCTGCACTCAACACACGATGACGCACCTCGACATTGCTCACCGCATGTTCCCACCAGACACGAACAATGCTTCGGAGATGCCGGTGGTTAAACACAGAAAGTCGCCGGGCATTCTCAAAATTACTCATTCACAGAGACATTGAATTTTAATGCCACCAAGTGTCTGATTTTCATATATATCAAAGTTTAATGATAAGCTTCAAGTCCATTAGGCTTGTTTCTATGTCAGTTCTACCTTACAAGCTGGGTAGAAAATGAAAAAAAACATTAAAGTAATTGGTAAACAGTTTGCTTATGGAGTCTTTTTTTCAATCCGACGTTCTTATGTCTGCATTCATAAGTTTGGATCTTCCTTTCAACGTCAAAACATCACCCAAACAGAACCAGCAAATCAGTCACACACGGTCAGAAGTACCGTTCCTCTCAGTTAAGACCCATAGCGTTTGTGTTCGATAATTCCGAATCCCTTTAATTAAAGATCCAAGTAACGACGAACAAGATAACGCTGTTGCAACAGGAGATGAAGAATCTGGAAAACTACTTGTTCGATCGAAGTCAACGGATTAAAAAGGAAGAAGCAGACAAAACTCGTGAAATCGGAACTAAATATCAAGGTGAGATTCAGTGCTAATGTCCCCAAAACAAATGAAAAAGCTATAGTGTTCCCGCGGTTTTTCGATAGTGAAATAAGCCTTGATAGCGAATGATAAATTCTTTGAAAATACTTGGAGATTATCTACTTCAGTACCCCGAATAAAATGCCAATGACTCGTTTTCCTCAATCGACTTCATAAGGGCAAGCCAACACCAGAACAGGACAGTCGATCTGGAGATTTACCAATTTAGCTGCAGAATATAACTAGTTTGACTTTAGCGACCTAAGGGTGAGTGGGCGCAGAAAACAACAGTACCAATAACAAACCGTCAACCTCTTCATTTATCATATAACGACTACTCGACGGGCCCGACGACATTGAAACGGGGACTTTATTGGCGATGATCGGACTCCAACTCCGCTCCGTGGGTCACAGTAACAACCGTTTAGCTACTCTGGGGTACGTTGCGCCTACTTATAGAACCCTTCGGTGAAGAATGAAAGACAAATCTTTAGACATCAAAGTAAATGAGGGGGACTAGATTATAGGGGACATTCACGAGTATAAGTTAAAAAACTGGGGAATCTGCAGAGTCTGGAATGAACTGAAATTCCCCTTTTCGTCTACGGGTTGGATACCTTATCAATGATTGGGGCAACTGAGAACAGACCTAATTGCTTGATAGAATGATACACTACTTTGGTCTCGTGCTGATTAGAATGTTAGAATTGGTCACGTTGGAATTTAGCATTTTTGAATTTGTAGTAATATAGTGTACTTTCATCCCCTTCCCCCCCCCCACTTCTATCTAATCCATCCACAATCCAAAATGAAATATTTTGACAACCAGACACAAATGAATTCTCAAGATAACAAAGTTTAACTTCCACTCCGATAGCTTTTCGAGCCAGGTGAGATCAGACCTTATTTGTTCTTTTGTTCTTATAATTTGCAGTTCGTTTTGGGACCTGGTAAAACCATTCACATATTAGAATTGAATCCGAAAACCAAATCCATATCTTTTCTAGGTGAACTCGCCGAACTGCAAAATAAGCTCAACACGCTTGAAAATTCTTATAAAATGCAAGTGGAAAACAATAAGAATGTGGAGAAAAAGGAGAGGAATAATTTATTCAAGCTGGAGATGGAACTTGAGGCAAAAATCTCTGCTTACGACCAAGAAATGTTTGCACTAAAGGTTGGTATTGCTTACAATTTGGCATGGTAATTATATTCCCCCCGGTGTGTTATGCTTGTAGTTTGGAAAACTTGTTTTGATTTTATTTCGAACGGCCTGGCACTTGCTGTCTAGAATTCTCTCCACGAATGACATTATTCCATCTGACGAATTTCTGAGTCAGTGAAAAAATACTACATAGCAGCGAACAATGTCATTTAGAAAAGAGTCAAGTAGCTTTGACCATTGAGATGATGAAGTTGGCTCAACCGGTTTAATGCGATTTTAAAAAGGTAGATTACGGTATTTTGTCACGTGCATATGATTTAAATGGGTGAATGGTTTCCAAGGGTGCATTGGAAAAAACAACAGCATTGAAACAAAGGTTACTTTTAGTGCTTTGGTTACTAGGTAATGGCCACAAGATGAAAATTCCAAGAACAATAAGACAGCCCAAGCAAGAGGAAATTGTAGATTTTCCAAAGCTAACAGAATCCGACCAGTGGGAGCGATTATCCTGGTGTTTTATGGAACGCCTAAAACGCAAAACGACGCTGTCTGCTATGGTCAATCTTGGATGAGAGCAGATCATATTATTACCGAGTGGTGTGATGTTTGACACCGAAGTCCCATTTGAATCATCAGAACTGTGATTGGGGAATGAGTCCGTTTTAGAACCGGATTGTGATTCGTTGTTGGTTTTTTGTTGATAAGCGAAAGTTGACTTTTAGAAAGAGAGTACAAGGTAGTAGTTTCGTTGTTGTCAGCAGTATGTTCCGCATATGAATGGACAGATGAAATTTCCTAGGACGCATCCGACCGGTTCCACGGTTATTGCCGCTCACCAGGCTTAGGTACCCAGAACACTTGTCCACACACGCTCCTGACGATTCAAATAAGATTCAGTAAGGTCCCAACTTAACGGAGAAAAGCAAAATTATGAGAATGACTGGATAGAGAAGTATCTGGTACGCATACACGATAAACGACAGTAACCGTAAAACTGGAAGCTTGCTTCCGAGGAAATTTTCCCGTTCATGCGTGTGTAGAAAATACAACTGATAGCACAAAAACCTATAAGTTGGTGGAGTGCTTAATTAAACTATTAGATCTCATAGGAATAAAGCAGAATATGTCGATGTTGGTCGAGTCTTTGCCAGATGCAAAAAAGCAACATGTTTTCTTTGAACTTCGCGTCTCCAATTACGAATGCGCTGTTGAAACAGCTGGCTACTCCTATGAGTGCATAAATGATCAATAAATAAATATCTCAGTATCACTATGTTGCCTCAGAAAACTCGTTCCTCCATGTCCACATTGGGTTCAATAAGGGTGTACACCACCGGAAGAATGAGACACCCATGGGATCAAATTCAGTGACTAACAATTGATAACTCCATGAAAATATTGAAGAAGTGGCATTCTCTTGTATTTAGCAGTGTCTGCTACACCCGCATCGCCATGGTTCACCAACAGAATTAAGCCTATTGAAACAGGTTCATATGAATATCGGATTCATTTTGGAATGGAAGATTAGGGACTCTTGATTTTCATTCTTACATCGTGAATAGGTGTCCCCGAAAAGCAGTAAAAAGAAAACGCTGAGATGATAACATATTCATGATCACAAATTTGTCTAGATGTAGCGTAACGGAAGATCAGTTCGATGCATCACTAACAGAGGGCAACGTTAAATGACAGAAAGTCTAGACAGTCCCATTTGAGTGAATGTGTTTAAAAACGGAAAACTTGTGGGTTTCGAGCTAAATAAACAAATAGTTGATCAGTCTCACCAAATAAAAAACGTAGGACCTACAAGATAGTCGGTCTATGAGACAACGAAATCAGACTAACTAAAACGGTGTCTCGGACCGTTTCCAAATTGCAGACGGCCTAAGCTAATGAGCCGTGGGTCATGCGACGTTCCCTCTTAAGCTGTTGGGAATTTAAAGCAAGATAACATAATGGTCTGGAGTAGGATAAAAGTTTTGCCATTTATCACAGTGAAATTAGTGTATCCGACGATCCTGCGAATAAATCAGCCTTCAGTGGCTACTATCCGGGTGATTAGCCGTGAATAAGGTGGAATGAAGCTTGGCAAATAAGCGTCCCCTGACAAGCAGCGGCAGTGTCGAGGGTTTAGTGGGCCTTCTCTAGACAAGCATTTCGTCGTGTTCTAGTGACCTGACAAGGTTTTCTCGAAGAGGCGAGTGAATCGATCATCGGGAATGATTCTGCTGTCTTGCAGAAAGTTTGTAAAGGTGCATACCTCGATGCCCTTTTAAACTGTTCACCTTCAATGTGCGGACACTGATACGTATAAGTCAACAGGGTTGTTTAGCCCGTACACTGAACAACCCAGCCATCGATGTGTGCTGTATCCAAGAAACTCGCATTCAGAACTCCGGCTTTGTTATCCAGCTGACACACCCATTTAGTCCTTCCGTGAAGTTTCATCTGCGTCTTTCTGGAGACCCCGGGGTTGAGACTTCTGGTCTTGCTGGCGTTGGTGGCGTTGGTGGCTCTGAGTGAGAGGGCCGATCCTGCATTATATGACTGGATACCATTCGACAGCCGGCTATGTTCATTAAGACTTATAGGTTCATACAGAACAAATAATCATCGCTTTGATAGACTTAACTTGTTTTTCGTATCAGCATACATGCCAAAAGATTGCAGTCCACAGATAAAGACCAGGGGGACACTTTTTTCTAATTCTAAATGCTGCAAGACCCCTAACGCACGGCAACGCGGGGCGACATCGTCATTTTGGCAGTGCACCTGAACGCTAGAATACGTCCGCTGTCTTCAAATGAGGCTCATCTAGTAGGTCCCTTTGGTCTCGATTCCTGTTGTCATGAAAACGAAGAACGGCTTTTGGCTTTGTGCCCAGACCACCAATTGGTTCTCGCTAATAGGGCCTTAAGAAGTTCGAATCGCCAGTACGGCAGGCCACCTGGCGTCCCCCCTCTTCGGGTCAGCGGTGGACCAAATCGGACAATCGCCACCAGCTAACAGATGCGGAGCTGTCTGCAACACGCTAGTCCCGTACTGGAGCACTCCCTTTCGACTCGACACAGCTTCGGAGACAAATGGCACGTTATCTGCCATGGGAAATTCTCGTAAATCCTGTTTCGCCCACCGAGCTACCAGTCTCTGCAGCGAATTAACCGTATGAAGCTAATGGTTCCTAATCACAACTCAGCAGCGCCGTCTGTACGTGTGTGAGGCCACGTCCAGGCAGCGAATTTTAGCCTGGGCGCCACCGAAACTATCCCGGCAAACTCCGTGGACGGTTATAACAGATCCTCAATGAAGATCCGGCCTTGGGACGTCATTAAGCGCAGGTTTCGGGGAACTTTCCCCTGATCTATTTAAAAATGGAGAACCGGGATTGGTCAGCAAAACTTCGGTTTTGTTGTCGGGAGGCCGGTAACTCCGAGAAGGTTCCTCTTCGTCGGGGGGGGGGGGTCCGATCGTTGATCCCCATCTTCAAACAGGGGTTGCACAGTGACTATGCGCTAACCACAAGGGTGTTACTCATCTCAATAGCGTCAAAGTGTTGCACCCGTCAATTCTTCGCAGGTTGTTCAACACGTCGTCGAAAGGCAAACTCGTGAGGAATACGGCCGGTTTTCATACTGTTGTGGATTGCGTCGACCAAAATCTTTACTCTCGCGACAGTCTTACAGGATCCATTTTGCCTTCCACACATATCATAGCACTGAGACGTCGCCTGCGGCTGGTGAGATGAAACGTCTGCACGTCAAATTGCCACAGCTCAGCGAACAGACAAATGCCATCGTGGTGGCCGATTACAGTGGTCACGTTCATTTTCAACGATCAACAGTAACCTTATTCTAATAAGACAATGTAATTCCGTAAAGAAATGTGAACAAGCCTATTTCATTGGACCTTCCCCTAACTCACTTTCCAAAAATGGTCTCACGAATAAAGAATTACTTGGTACGGTTACTTGTTTGTACTCCATCCCTGACTTTTCTAAGGAGGATACAACACGCTAGATGAGCGATACCACGCGAGAAGGAAGAACTAAAACGACACTGGGAGGAAAGATTTCAGGTAAGCTAACATTTTTAAAGTAACCATTAGCTACTTTATGCTGGCTGTCTCCAGAAAGACTCTTCATACTCAAAGCTAAGTAACCACAAATCACACCTGTAAACAAAAGTTTCAATAACAAAAGGCAAATACCGATTAGCGAATGGCCAAGGTCTTAAAGAAATTTTTCCCTCAATACTTTGGCCCAATATTCAGAGTGAAACAGGGCTCCACTTAAGATTTCTTTACTGTTATTCTGATTTCTACACAACGGCTCTCGCAACAAAAGAAATGTCCATACTGCGTTGCAACAGATATCAAGTCATTGTCAATAAGCCACTATCCGTGCACGGTCAATCGGGTCCAAAAATGGTATCAACTAAGGCCGTCACCAATCCGACTGCTATTAGCCCGGTGATTTCTTTGAGTGGAGCGTCATTCCATCCCACGCCATATTCAGTGATCACACACCGGCTTTCGGAATCAAGCAGGGTAATAACGCAACTACAAATAAATGGAAACGGCAGGAGAGTAACAAACTGCAGAGAAAAAACAACAAAGATGAACAAACTAATTGTTTTTGACCTGTTGTATTTTTTGCCGCCAACACAATTGTGATTTTGGGCTGTGTTCGGGTTATTTTTAGACGAGATCAGTTCTACGGACAGGCCACGCAGCGCATTCGCCAGCCAACCATTTTCGGTTCTGAGCTAAATTATCCTCCTCGGTGTCACCAACCAACAACAATTCCCATCTCCTGGGCCAAACCAGGAAAAGCGAAAAGCAACCAACCAAGGCCAAAGCCGAAGCTAACCTCTTCGAAGTGATAGCCCTGAAACGCCACATCAATTCTCCCAGGGCCTTGTCCGCAACTTGCAAAAGATCACGAAAAGGTAGACAGATGAGCTAGCATAGCGCGATACGTGTCATGGCGAACCGAAGGCGATGTGGAGCGATTACCTCGTCAGAAGACGATTGCCTGCACTCAACACATCGATGGACGGCACCTCCGACATGCCACCGCATGTTTCCCAACCAAGACACGAAACAATGCTTCGGAGATGCCGGTGGGTCAAACACAGAAAGTCGCCTGAGCACTCGCACAATGCGGAGAAAGCCATAGTGTTTCGAGGACACGTAACGGTGGGAGCAATGAAGCTACATGGCTTTTTACGCCCACTCCCTTGAAGCAAAATCAGATGTTAGGGCACCTCAAGTGTCGCGGGATCGCGCAGGATGCTTTGGCTGTCGGTGCGTACGCTGAAATGAAAAAACAAGTTAAGTTCTATCAAAGCGACTGATTATTTGTTCTGTATGAACGCTATAAGTCTTAATGAACATAGCCGGCTTGTCGAATGGTATCCAGTCATATAATGCCACGGATCGGCCCTCTCACTCAGAGCCACCAACGCCACCAACGCCAGCAAGACCAGAAGTCTCAACCCCGGGGTCTCCAGAAAGACGCAGATGAAACTTCACGGAAGGACTAAATGGGTGTGTCAGCTGGATAACAAAGCCGGAGTTCTGAATGCGAGTTTCTTGGATACAGCACACATCGATGGCTGGGTTGTTCAGTGTACGGGCTAAACAACCCTGTTGACTTATACGTATCAGTGTCCGCACACTGAAGGTGAACAGTTTAAAAGTGCATCGAGGGCGAAGAAATGCATCAGCCGGCGGTTGGGTTTGGATGCTATTTGAAGGAGAACGCGAGTGAACAGGAATATTACTTATGCCAGTAGCATAGCATTAGCACAGCCGACCATTCACGCCGCAGCCGATCCCTATTGGATGTTCCGGGTGCCTAATTTGGTGTCAGGTTTTTGAATGGATACAAAACTTTTCGGGAATGACTGAATGCATAACAAGTTAAGAATAACAACGCAGCTTGCGGTGTCCAAGAAAATGCGTCCAGTTTTATTCGCATGGTCCTAATATTTCATGAGGTGCACAGAAACTCCACAGTCCCCTAAAAACTCCGGAAGTTAACTATCTTTCGGAGCCATCGGCGCACCTCCAGTCATGTGGAGTTCTGCTTTTACTGTAGCATCGATTAAGATGCTACGGTCAGTCACCAGCGACCATTAATCCTAAGCCTTTGGAGCATCCATCCGCAAAGTGAACTGGAGGCGGGCGTCAAAGGATTTTGAATAGCAAGTAGGGTTCTTCATGGAGTTACGTTTTTTGAGCACATATCCAGTGTTTACGTTGAAGACAATGATGTTGAACGGTATACTTTGACATAAATCACCATTCTCTAGGCACAAACGGAGATCGATCACGTCTAATTTGACGACCAATCGAAATCTACTTCGTCGAGAGTTATACCACTGGGAACCGGTATAGCAGAATTATACGGTGGTTTCAATAGTGGAAGCGAAATGAAACTCCATTTTGCACTGTCTGGTGGACCTCAGCTAAAATAAGTAACTGTTCTCCAAAAACGTCAGAGGTTCGAATCCCAAACCCCTCCAGTTATTTGTGCTACATGATAATTTGTTATCGTCAGAATAGTTACCATCTTGACTAACTGAGACTCTATTTTTTGTATGGCATTCTAAGTTGCACGTCTACAAAGAATTCCATACTGCATCGGTCTTCGCGCAGGTTAGTCAGGACCGCGCTGCCAGTTGCATCGAACGAGGTGTATAGTGATGAGTATGCCGCTACTCAGAGTTCCCTCTCTTTTATTCAACCTGTTTTTTCTGTCTCCAACCAAATCTCTTTGTCCTCTCTACCTAACCATAATAACTCCACCGATAACACCCGACACTTGCAACGGTTCATGGTCAAATAGTGTAGTAAGTGTTTTTAATCTGCTGGCTCACATCTTCTCCAGCCTCGTCAGCCACGGATCTCAGCTACTCCAATATGTTCAGTCTCACGCAGACTGGCCACCAGGCGTGTTTAGCCCTGACGGTGAACTCATTTTCGATTGATGTCTGCTGTGTCAGTGAAACAGGAATTCAGGGTTTCGAGCAATATATTTCAACTAACTGCGCCTAATGACTAGTCAAGATATTTCCTGCGCAACTCAATCTGTGGGTCAACGCGGTGTTGGAGTAGTCACAAGTGAAAAGGATGAGGCGGTCCTTTTAGACTGCATCCCGGTTAACACTCGTTCATGCGTCAAAAGATTGTAGGGATCAGTTACTGTTCGGAAGAATACATGTCCTAAGCACAGCTTATTTATCACCTCGTCATACGCCCCAACAGATTGGAGCCCCTAAATGCAAGAAGACACATTTTACGACAAACTCGTCATTGCTATTCCCGGGATCAAAGGCCAACACATGCTCACCGAAGAGACGACCAGCGCCGGTGCAGAGAACGTTGTGGACTTTCACCTGGTAAACATCATCTCTAAAATAGCTACGGTGTGATAACACTGTGGCGTGGCGACTGGCTGGCCACCAAATAGAGCCATTGTACCCGGCCCAGTTCCACCGAGATAAGGTTTCCAGAAAAACGGAATGAGCTAGGTAATCGTCACCAGCGAAACTGCACCTAGACATGATGACGGCTTGCATGCCTCCATGATCAAACGAGCTATACAGGATGGATTATCTAGAGCCGAAGATCAACTCATGCCTGGAAAGTCAATGGGTAGAGGCCTGACGAAGTAGTCTCCTGGTCCTTCAGATTGGGATTGACTTGAGCTGACTGCTCAGTCGGAAAAATGGGTGGTAGAATAATTGATTCAAGTAGATGGGCTTCTCCCCAGCCACTCCCGACTGCCTTGCGGTCAGTTTCTTGTTAGAACCAAGGGCATGGGTTCAGAATTATAATCGTCCCTCTGAGAGGAGGCTGGACTTACCAGCAGAGCTTGTCTATCATTTCCTGTGAGTAACACGTCTACAAAGAAATCTATACTTCAGCGGTTGTTGGGCAAAATATTCAAGACCGCACTGCCTATTGCATCGAGCGGAGTGGGCACTGGTAAGCATGCTACTGCTCAATTTTGTTTAATTCGACGAATTCTTCACCTCTAACCAAATCTCTGCCCAAACGCAAGTGACTTTATAGCGCAAGTTGGAAGACTTAGTGTGCTGGAATGCCGTTTAGGTAGGTGATACGTCTTGACTGTTCAACAGACAGATAACAAGGACAGACTTCTCCAATTTTCTGCAGACAGTCATGTATCCCTGTATTGTAGCAATTGACGGCACCGTTCCCTTCGAACAGCGACTTGGCGCCCTAACTCGACAAGCAGTCCGAGGCAGACCGACCATATCGCAATAAGCCACCGTTGGTGCGATTCAGTCCAGAATTGTAAATCATACTGGATTTCGTACGTCGAATCCGGCCATGCGTCAGTTTAATTGCGATTTTTGCAGCCGTTCAATGCCCACAGACACAAACCGAAAGGCCAGTTGGTCGTAAAACGTCTGTCTGATTCGGCTGTTCTCAACAGCTACGAACAGATACTATCCGATGGACTAAGAACTGCGACGAGCAGTAATGTAGATGAGCAGCGGGACCAAATCAAACAGACGACGCATTTGGTGGCAGATTTTGCCTGTGGTCCTAGATCTAGCGTTCATCAAAGACATTGGTTCTCGCAAGAGTCGCTGAGCCTAATGGAGTTAAAACAGCAGCTTTATAACAGAAAGGAGATGAACAAGATGCGACGACAGCTGCAGCGTCAACTGACAGTGAGCTTTTATGAACGACCGTAAAAACTGATGGGAAGCGGAAGCAGAGCGTAGTATTCAACCGCGGAAGACGGGGGAAAGCGGTCGGTCCCGAAGAATTCTTCCCCCTCCCCTACAGGTCTTTTTAAATTGGGTGGGGAAGCCCTTATAAAAGTGATTATCCTGTGGCTCCGTGATATCTGGGACGAGAGGCGTGTTCCGTAATCATGGGGTGACTAATTGACTATACCCATCTTCAAGAAGGGCGCACGTGGTGGCTGTAGCAATTCCGATAATTGCTAAGGTCTTAGCTTCGATAATGCTGCGCCGTTTGACACCGATTCGCGAGAATAACATCCACGAACAGCAGGTCAGATTTCGTCCAGGTCGAGGTTGCGTCGATTAGACTCGTTCTTCTGCAGTTACTCGAAACACGTCACAGACAACGCCCCCGTTACGGTCGCATTTTTTCTCGATTTGAAAGATGCCTTCAGCTAAGTCAACCGGACCGCGTTATTCAGTGTCCTCCAACATAGGAGTGTGCCAGAAAAGTTCGTGAACCACTTGCAAACATCGTACTTGCATACTTGTGGTCGCATGAGGGTATACGGCGAACTATCAACTTTATTCGAAGCTACTACTACTACTAATACACCTACCACCACCACCACCACTACTGCTACGTAGGGTTGTCCAACCTCTACGCTCTTGTTCAACTTCGTCATGGACGAGGTAACGGAAGATTCTTTATGAGGTATGCAGGGCATACAAGTCAAACAAGCAAATAGAGAAAAACTGCATGACCTAGATTACGCAGACGACGCCGCGTTTGTTCGATTCTGCAGACCATGCGCAACGTGCACTAGACCGACTCTCGAGGGGTGTAGCTCCATTCCGCATGCGCTTTGCACCTTCGAAGTGTAGTGCTGTGACAAGGCTGAAAGACGATAGTAGACTCAAGAATGCTTATATCCAAGACTCGAGCGACGTACGCTTGACTGAAGCCATTGTGCAGCCAACCTGATTTCATTGAAGTTGAAAGGTCGTATGTAATATGCCGCAGTGCGCTCGGTTCTGTTGTATGGTTGCGAAACGTGGAGTATGCGTGTCGGACACGTTCGTTGCTTGGAGGTTTTCGACCATCGGTGTCTACTTAGTATCGCCACGATTGGATGGAGTGACCGGATGAGTAACGTGGGGATAAGAATCCAGTGTTAGACGTCGGTTTTGAGAACACTATCTCAGTCTATGGTGCTTTGTGGACTACGCTGGTTGGGTTACGAGTTACGTAAGGCGAACAGTCGTCTACCATACCGTGCCTTATTTGTGTTCCTCCCACGGAGTGGGAGAGGTCATTTGGAGACCAGCAGATGACGTGGAACGAGAAAATGCAGAGCGAACTTAGGTAAAGTGTCTCACGCTTCCGGGATTGAGGTCCGACAGACCCTTTAATTAACTGGCTGGAGACACTAAAACCGTGAACAATGGAGGTGGTGTTGCCATTTTCTGCCGAATCAGAATGATTGAGAAAGTGCGTTTGTCCAGTTCGATTGTGTTCCGTGTGTTGATTACCGCAACATTCATATCTTTCCTTGTATAGGTCCACTCCCTGTTCCCCTTGCATATTCTCCCTCTTTATATAAACGTAAGTCTGGGGAAAAGATAGCGGTCAACGGGGCTTGCCTTGCTGTTTAACGCTGAACGATGATGATGAGGTCATGCTTTCCGCTTCTCCCTCGTTCCATGATGCGAGTTTTGACTATGGGGCATGGCACTTCCACCGCTTCATACAAGGAATAAAAGAGCATAAGCATCCAATGATCGCTTACAGTAAACGATGATTCAATCTTTTTCGCGACATAGTTCTGTCGGTCCACTAGTTGAGATTTTCACAAATATATTGACATTTTATGATTAGATGGACACCTGAGTATGGTGGACAGGGCACCACTTGGCCACAGTTGTTAGTCTCCTGCTAACATTATGCCTCCCAAAAATTCGTAACAGCACCCGTTCTCGCTCATTCTGCACATCTAAGAAATAAAGACTCCTGGACGTTGCAGCCATCCGCTGATTAAAACGTAACACTGGTTCCGTCCAACAGTTTCTCCAATTTTCTCTTGGAGTCCTGTTCTTGATCGAAACTCAAATCTCTACTTCATCAGACGCCACGCCTTCAATCTCCTAAACAGATTTTGCTATTCGTTTTACCTAAGGCTAGCGTCTATGCGTTTGTCCGTTAATTAATCAATCCCTCTGGCGATTTGAATCTCTAGCTTCAGCTGATATGGCTGAAGCTCCACCTTCCTTCATCAAATGACTTTTTTAGTTGTTTGCCGCTCTCCTAATAGTGGTGACTCTTTTGCCGCAGAACAATTGGCAGCTGTTCGTGATAGACCCCAACTGTTATGTAAATATCTTAGGAGATTTTAACGTTCACAGTCGTGAATGAATGATTCATTCACCTGATAAATCGGATGTGGGCAGCGAAGTCAAACTAATTGGGCTTCCCGCGCGTATCTCCGATCAAGCTGACGACCGTGTTCGTACAGTTGCTCTTATTTGCCTATCTGTTCCTTCTCTGCTTTCAGATATAACCACCCTTCTCCCATTTGGCTAATCGGATCATTGTACGGTTTTTTCAGTCCATCCTAACAGCCCCGACCCGACTCTCACTACAAAAGACATTTCGGCGCTACAGACCGCCCAACTTTGAATTCTCAGTCCCTTATCCATGGAACGACCGTCGTTTTATTCCGGACACCCCGTATGTTTCCATCTTTTACCCTCCACTTTTCCGAAACAGGCAAACCCGGGATTCGACCACGCTGTACCCATAAAGTTGTCGGCATTTCGTCACTGATGCTGCCCACTCTCGCCGCTTTGTCCAAGCCAGGATCAAGTGTTTGTCAACCATAGACTCAAAGAACGCCTCGTCCGCTGCAAAGCCCGACACCCACTCCGACCCACCAACTGGCAGTCAAACATTTTGACCCCTTGCTAAAATAGCTCAGAATTTATACCCTTCCATGTGTAATTTACAAAGTGATCTAGTTTGTGAACCATACGAGAAAGCCCTGTTCTTTCACCTAGTTTGTCTCCATTCTCACTTTACCTAATTATCATATACCTCAGCCTTCTTCCCACTGTTCTCTCTTTTCTCTACCTCGTACTAGCATTAGGAAAGATTCACCGAACAATGCGTTGTCTGCACGTTGACAAGCCACCTGCTTCGGATAGCATACCACTCATCCTTAAAATGTGCCTCTGAGCTCCTATTTTATGTCGCTTTCTGTATTTCTCTGAAACCTTTTGTCTTTCCGATTCCCTGAAAACACGCCGTGATTTGTTAAACGTGATGCTCCTTAAGACCCAAACAACTACCGTCCAATTTCTTTCATACCTGCTATTTCAAAATCGGCATCTCCGAAGAATCACAATGAACTACTGAGCGACCGTCGATATGAATCCTGACTGTGCCGTTCAACTGCTGACATCATACCCCTCGTGACACACCTTTAGTCGGTTAGACTCGATAACCGCGGAGAAACATATAGATAATTTCAAGGCTTTTGCTTGAGTTCGCCAATGAAAGTCTTCCGGCGAAACCGCCCACACTTGGACTTTCCCAGGCTCATCAAGATACCCCAGGAAGCGAATCATCTCCGTCCGAGTTGATAGGCACCTGTCTCATTCGTTTCTTGTAAATACTGGGATTTTCCAACGTTTAGTAATGACGCCTACCCTTTTTTGTTATTGACTGGCAGCGTGCTATCCAATACCCCAAACCCAAACTATTCTTTTGCTAGTATCTCCACCCTAATTTTCTTTTTCCTACCATATTCCTAGCCATGACCAAGCAAACATCGGTTGTGAGGGTTGTGTCTCAATCATCCTGGCTTATTCAAATTCGATAACCATTTTGGCATCTGGTAATAAGGAAAAAAGGCTATAGGTGATCATACTGGCTTTGCCTTTGTAAGTGCCAACTTTGGGTGATTCCTCGCCGAGCTTTGGATCTTTGTGGGTTTTTCTTCGGTATACTGCGAGTCAAATACATGAACCTCGGAAACCCCCGTACCCGTGGGCACAAGTGTGCCTTAGGGTTAACGTCGATACTGCTGTTACGGTTTTTTCACCATATTCTACCAACGGTTCAGACGCCAGCACACAGACTGTCTCTAGGTGACAGAATACACGGCAGCTACCAGAAGATCGTAAGTGGCTATTCTACAACATGAAAGAGATTCTTAAAAATCAGATCTTAGGCTCCTCGGGTGCAGCCCAATGGAGTGCATGGCTAGATGCTACGAACAACGGTGCCTCAGTACTCACCTATTTGGAGGTTATCTACAGTCTCCCATCACTTACTTTCTACACTTTTTCGTTTTGGTTTTTCGCTCGGTGCAGTATTTTGGTAGAAAAAACCTTCCTACTGGATCGAGCGGTAAAATATACTAGTTGGTAAAAAACAAGTGACAAATGTTCCATTAGCACTCCGCACACCAGTGCAGCTCAACTGCTGTAGACAGTTGGTTGAACATACTGAAGGCTTAATTCTCGGAAAATTTTCGTTGAATTTCGTGGATAAATTGCTTAGCTCAAACATTCTGTTTTCAGCAGACTTCATAAACAATCCCGTCTCCTCATATTTCACTTCGATCAGACTCTGGAGGAAGAGTATTTGCAAATTATGGAAGAACGTCGACTGGAGGAGGAACGCAAACAACGGGAAGAAGAACAGCGCAAAGCACTTGAGCAAGCTGTGTGCACAATTCAGGCATATTGGCGGTCGTACAAAACAAGAAAAATGGCTCGGTCCAAAAGAGGAGGTAGAGGAAGAAAATGATCGATTACGTACAAACGATAGTAACTGCTTCGTCGCTTCTTCCTTGCCTAAAAAGTAATGTCATCTGAAATTCAAAGACTTGATATTTTCCGGATTTTTGTTTTCTGCTTTGTTGCAAACAACAAAAAAGTTCGGATTGGGTACTAGATCAAACAATTCAGTTCATGAATCATATACGGTTCGATGAGTGGATGACAAGCAAATTATGAGATGAGTTTGTACAAAAAAATGAATCCTTACGAACGTAAAAAGCATCGAATTTGCGTTTGAAAGCCATTCGTTTGTTATCATATCATGCATCCCATTAACTGAGCTACGAATTCATCCAATAAAAGATTTTTCTACTGATACCAGAATGAGCAAAAAAGCGGTTATCTGAAGGTGATGAAAAATCCGCTGGATTTTTTTCGTTCTACGATCGACACAAAGAACCGGAAAGAAAATAGCAGTCTCTGTTCAAATAAGTTAGCCACCGGCCGATAACACAAGGAAATTTGAATAGCGAAATAACACCATCCCTTGACTACATGATTTCTTGCACAAACAGTTTAAGGTACTCAGTCTGTTTGTCAGGTTGGCATGAAAATTGAAACACTGGTTGGCTAAGCATGATCCAGATAACAAGTACTAATTTTTTGCAGCAACAATTTCAGATATCAAGACGTAAACATATACGAAGCAGTGCCTGCGTAAACTAATAGCCAACTGGATATAAATCTGTTCAACCACAGGAATCATGATCTTAATAAATCGATTGAATTCGTTTACACGATCAAGTGGTTCGAATGCATAAGTAGGAGAACAAAGAGGGTAGTAAAACATGTCTGGAAGCCAATGATGATAGCTGGTGTTTTCAGGTTGGTGCAGACTGGACCCTGCACTAACTTCACCATTCAATCTCGTCAGCAAACTGATCCCAATCAATTGCGTCCAGATAAGCTAATATTCGAAAACCTGGTGGACGACGGGATCAGCCAGTGAGGTGAAAACGACCACAGTCACAATGTTATATATTAATATGTATGTACTGAAAACGAGCATGATGCCGGCACAGAAACTAAATAAAATTATATGAAGGATGAGTATATATTCCGTGATTTATTGTTGTTTTTGGTTTGCCTTTTATCACGTGAGACTCCTATTCTAACTCACAGTTCTCTCTCTCCATAGAACGATAATCCTCACCATCTGGGTTTCAAGTAGGAAGGCGGGAAATACCAACCAACGCCAAAGCCGAAACTAGGTTGCTTATATCTTCACGCCAAGCCATAGCCAGACCACCGAGTAGCAGGGAAAAATTTGTGATAAAAACGGAGCAGTCAGTAAAATTAAAAAGAAGTGCAACAGTACGCGATTCTACGCCACGGCAAGTTTCAAGGGAAAGGTTACCTCTCCAATCCTACAAATGATGGACCCCAGTGGCTATGGATCATGTGCCATTTACCACACTCATGCCTCAAGCAAGTCAGAAAAAGGCGAATAATACTATGCATAGGTGGGCATACTATTTACATAAAACATTCGAAAAAATCATTCTAGTTGCCATTTAAAAGGAACGACCAATTTAGCATCAGTCTCTTCTTCAGGAAGCAAGGGCTCATTTGGATTCTCCGCCTCCAGCTGTAGACGACGTTCGTATTCATGCTGCCACGCGGCTTTGTCCCGCGGGAATACCATCCTCTTGTAGAATGAATCCCAAACCATTCCTTGTCGCACTTTGGAAAGCACCTAGTGAAATAAAAAGCAGGCGAAAAAACTCAAATCTGAAGAAAAAGCATCCGAGGAAAAATCGCCACACAATATATGAGTGCTGATACAGCACTTTGAAGATCTACCGCATATCCACATGCGATGAGCAGCAAAAATTGTCAAGTAAGTCTAAACAATGCTTGGAATACAAGGACGATGTTGTGCACTTGTTTAAAGACCTAGGAAAGTTGCGAGTACTCCAAGTTATCAACCAAAATGAGACACTTTGATATGTTGCGATGATCTGCGCGTTCCCATGATTCAACAAGCCATACAAGGTTTCACACTTCAGGCCGAAAACTCAATCATGTCTGGAAGGATAATTAATAGAGTTGAAGTGGTACTCTCCTGATCCTCCAGACTGAGGGTCTATTTGGGTTGGAAACTCTGTCGGATGAATTGTTGCTAGAAATAATGGCTTCGGCCGAAAACACCAATAGTTCTTCTGATTAGCGATTGAAATCTCCAGCAGTATCTACTCACCATTTCAACGAACTACAAAACTAAAACGAATACCATGCTGCATTGGTCGTTGAGCTCGATAAGCCGGACCACAGTAACCATTATTTTGAACTGTCCAGTTCATCTATTAGGTTGATGCTCTATTACCTTGTGAATCAGACTTTTGTGCCAAGTGCTCCGGTTCGGATCCAAAAAGAAGCCACGAAGTATGTCACCCCCGAACATCAGCATTCTTTGAGAAGTCCTCCTAACTTGAGCTCTTCGCTGCACTGTATACTATAAATATTGCACAAATACGTACAGATCACGTGTCATCGGAATCATGACGATAAACAAAAATAATGAGCGCGGAAGAAAAAAGGAAAAGAAGCAAATTGCAAAGTTCACTATTCATGTTCGTTCCATTCTCCTTTCCATGTAATCGGCCATCCAGTGGAATTCGTAATTCCTTAGTGGGTTGGATATCACCCAGCTGCGCAAACCGAAACAGATGGTTGGCTTAGGGGGCTCTACCCCGGGCCTTTGACCAAACAATCTAGCCTGCAAGCCAGTGGGGCGATCTGAGGGTCACGTAACCCACTGGGGACCGGTGACTGAGTGCTCAGTTCGTAAGGCTTTCGGATGAGGTTAGACATCCTGAGTCCCCGATAGACCCATTCAACATTCGAAATTTTTGTCACTCTATAGTTTTGGCTTGCTACTTAGGACCTCCGTAATGAGACTGTACCATGATATGCTGTGATGGACTGCAAGTCTCCATGACCCAACGAGCAACACACCATACCCTATCTCAAGCCGAATATTTAGTCACACATGAAAGGTCAATGAATGAAGGGCTAACGAATTAACCTGCTGGTCTTCTGGAATGAATGTTTATTCGAGCTGGCAACTCAGTCGAAAAAATGAATGGGGGAATAAACTATCAAAGTAGACGGGATTCTACTGAGCCACCCCTCGCTGCTTTGTGGACAAGTCTGTTAGAATCAGAGGCTTTGATTGACAGCCCTAAGCGTTGCCCTATTTAGCGGATGGATGTCTTACTGGCACATGTTTACAATTTCCCATGAGTAACACGGTACGAACAGTTCCATACTGCTTCGGTAGTCGCGCAGAATAATCAGGACCGTGCGGCCCACAGTTTCCAGCAGGGTGGACAGATATAAGTATGCTACTGTTCACTGTCTCCCCTTTTACTCAACCTGTGCCTCCCGTACCCAACCGCCTCACTTTGTTCCTCCGGTCTATCCACAACGCCAACACGGATAAAATCCCCAATACTTGCAACGATTCATTGCCAAATAGTTTAGCAAAACTATTTTCAGCCTCGATCACATCTTTCCAAGCCACCTCAACTATATCGCAGTAAGCTACCGTTGGCGCGGTTCCATCCAAAACTGCAGATCGTACAGATTCATGTACGCAGTGTCAAAATAGACATCATCTTCAAATGTGATTTTTTTGCAGCTCGATGGACGTCGACGCAAACCGTAAACCGGGTTAGCCGTAGAACGTCTGCTCTGCCTGACCCCGGTGTTCACAGCCATAGCGAACGAAAACCACCGGAGCTAAGAACCACGATAAACAGCAATCCAAGTAGGCGATGGAGCTAAATCAAATAGGCGGTGCATTTGACAGCAGGTTTCGTCTGAGGTCCTAGATCCAAGGTCCACCAAAGACACTGGATCTCTCAAGAGCAGCTGAGTCTATCAAAGCAAAAATGCCAGCTCTCAAATGGTAGGGAGATGAGTAAGGTACATCGACATTAAGTGTCAAGTGAAGGCAGGCATGAAAACAAGGAGGCTAAAGTAACCAAAGAAATGGAAGTAGCAGCTGGTTCAGATAAGCCGTTGTTTGAACCCATGCGCGACACCAGTAGTCAGTGAATCTCAATCAGAGAAACGGTATGCGGCAAAAATGGAAAGCCTATTGAATGTAAACGGTAGATTTTATACCGCTGGGTTAAATACTCCAAGCAGTCTAGGTGTCCGCGCTCTACATCACTCACTTCGATGTCCACAACTGTCATTTAAACTCCAACGAAATTGAGGCGAGAAAGAGCCCCGGTACCAATGAACTATCTTCAATTTTTATTAGAATGAGTGGATATGCCCTGATAAAAACCAGTTACCTCCTCGGTCCGTGACATCTGGACAAGAGGTAAACGTTATCACTAAGCGATTCACCGATTGCACCCATTTTCAAGAATGTTACATGCAAAGGTCACAAAAATCATCTAAGAATCAGCTTGGTTTTCGTTTAGCTTCGATAATGCTGCACAGTTTGGCACCGGTTCGACACAGCAGGTGGGATTTCACTCATGTCCAAGATGCACTGACTAAATTTATACACTTCGCCAGATAGTTAAAACATACCCTACACACCATGGCTCGAAAACGGTTCAATTTTACTAGGTGCGTGCACTCAAATCAGTACCCTGTACAAGACGATTCAGTGATCTTTAACGGAAGCAAAAGCCAGTGTCTGAATCTGTATCCCTTATAGTATTAGCAATTCTTTGGTCTCAACGGAGTAAACTGTCAAGCTAATTCAACATGAAACGTGGAGTTCCACAGGTGTCCCACGTTGACAACCTTTTCACAACGAGATTACACCTTGACGAGATGTGACGGCTTGCGTGCCTCCATGATCAAACGAGCTATACGGGATGGCTTAGATCAAGCCGAAGATCCAATCGTGCCCGGAAGGTCAATGGGTAGAGGCCTGACGAAGCAGTCTCCGGGTCCTCCTAGTTGGGGGTTGATCTGAGTTAGCAGCTCAATCAGAAAAACGAGTGGAAGAATAATTGATCCAAGCAGATGGGCTCCCACTCAGCTATTCCCCGACTGCCCTGCGGT